>CM046036.1:46588292-46763292 GCA_025215565.1 Flaveria ramosissima | reverse complement strand
TACTTGCAACTAGCAACTTCCCAGTTGGGAGTCTACCTTTTCTCTTGAGCTTTTCTAACCTTGCTTCCTCCTGAAGCTCTTCCTCAGTCATCTTCCTCTTTCCTTTGACATCTTCGGAAGTGCTAGACTTTGGGGGTTCTTGGATGGAAGTTTCAGGTTGAGTGGTGGTAATGGGAGCTGGAGTCAATGATGATGTTTGAGCTAGAGGTTGCGTGAGAAAATCCTCCCTATTAACCTCAGATGCAAGTTCTAGGATTGCATCTGTGACTTCTAGATCATCGGATAAAAAGAATAGTCCTTCCGCAACTACAATCTCAGCTTTGGAAGATTGAACTTGTTCTTCCGAGGCTTTGACTTGTGCTTCGGAAGTCTGTGAGAATGCACTCTCAGTCCCAACTATTTCAGTTGCTGGGCCATCAGTCCTTGTTTCCCCTTCGAAATTAATCTCTGGTTCCATTGGACCTTAGGTTGACCAACTCCCTCGACAGTAGTAGAAGGTGCATTCAATCTCTGAAGCTCTTGAGCTCCAAAGTATATCACAGAAAGGTCCGGACTTGGCTGTTTAATAAAAGATTCCATCCGAAACTTGTTGAAGAACATGTTGAGATCTTGGAGCATCCTTTGGTCCACTTGAATTACAACTGGAGGAGGCTCAGGAAATACTGAAGCTTGTTGAAGGGGTATCTTGAACTTAAGAAAGTGAGAGCTTGACTTTGTGGTTCCTCTTGTCTTTGTCCCTAAACACTCTCCTCCTTTTTGGTAGCATCATCTTGAGAGCTTGATGAGCAAGAGGAAGAGGTCAATGAGACCTGAATTGGTACATGCCTAATAGATCTCTCAGTCTGTTTCTCAGCTAGTTCGGCCTTGAGGTTTTCAATCTCAAGTTGATGAGTGGCAGACCTATCCTTTAAAGTCCTAACCTTAGATTCAAGGTTTGAGATTTTAGAAAGTAGGTCTTGAATGGTGAGTTGCAGTCTTCCCTCATCTTTTTTTGAAGAATCATGGGGAGATGAGGTAACATACCTAGTATGTTCATCCTCACCACCAGATGTGGTTTCTTGGCACCCTGGTTTCCCTTGCCTAGTGATGTCTCTTTTAGAGTCATAAAATGGCATGGTTGCCGTAGATTCAATCTCAGTGATGTTACCACTGTCCTGAAGGTCCATTGAGGCTCCTTCAGTAGTGGCAGCTGAATCTACATGAGTCCCCTCCACATCAGTGGGACTCACCTCAGTAAAGGCTTGCTGATGGGGGCTAGAGATAAGAGGTTTCTCTAAGCTCTGTTGATCCTTGAGAGGGTGTTGTGGATCAACTTCGTTGCCCGAAGAGACATAATCTCATCATCAGTTCCTATTAATAGGTTAGTAAAGGATATAGAGGTTAAGCCTGATGACCTGGGACCTTGGTCAATGTCTATTGGCATTGAGCCTATGGTGGGGCTGTCCCTTTTTGGCTGCTCAGGGGAGTATAAAGACTCACCCTGAGGGTTTATAGCTTGGGTTTCGGGCTCATGGGTTTGAGACTGAGGAGACTTAATTCCCATATTGAGGTTAATTGTGAAGGATGGTGAGACCTCAGACTGAGTGGGAGCTCATTGTTCCACTCTAGTCTTTTTGGATTGAACAGGAGGAGCTTGTTCAATCAGAGTAGATTGAACAAGGGTTTGTTTGGGGCGTCTTTGGTATGTGATAGTGATGGGGTGAGAAGGTAGATTTGGCAATGTGAGGGTAGTTGTTGGTGTGGGTTCATCACCTGTGGGGTTAACAGGGTTGTCACCAGGAGCCATTGGCTCAATCATACCTAGAAGAATAGCAGTGTGTCTTCCAGTGAAATTGGTGGACACTCTTTTCAAAATCTTGAAGATGGTCGGCCTCATTTAAGGGACGGTCAGAGCAGCTGCACAGACAAGCTGACTCTGGTCCAACTCACAGTTGATGATGTGCTGAAGGAATCTGTGATACATGAAGAATGTGTCCCGCTGGAGGTTCCCCATAAGATTAGTCAGCACAAACCTTGAGTAATTGAAGCGGAGGCTTTTCACCAATCCATGAACTAGGCACCCTAGTTCATATGGAATTTGATCCCATCCCCAGTCTTGTTTGATGAGAAATGGAGAACAACATGCAGCAGGAACTTCCAGTTGTAAGAGAAGTTAAACTTGTAGACTGTAGACCTGCTTACGCCTCCACCATATCTTATTTGGATATAGGTGTTATCCAAGTTTGTCTTGAGAAACTCTGTAGGAGCGCCCTCATCATGAAGCTCCAGATGCTCCCTGATGAGTTGTTCGGAAATGACCAACTCCTGGCCATAAATGCTCGACCTTATTACCCGAACCCCATTTAGGGTTTCAATCTGACCATTGGCCCAAAATTCAGCCATGTGATTTGAATAAACGGTAGGGTTAACAGTCAGAGCGGTATAATAAGATGATTGGGTAAGAAAGGAAATGATATCAAAGAAGTCAGCATCCCTTGAAGAATCAAGGAGTGCAACTTGGTTGTGCTGAGGGTTAAGTCCCATTGAGAAAGTTGCAGGAAGATGAGTTTGGAAATAGGTGAATTTGGGACGAAGGAAGCTTTTAGGGCAATAAATTTGGTATAAAGATGAAAGTGATTAGTCGGGGTTATTTAAATGGGTGAAATGGCGGTTTAGGGGGTTTGGATAAGCTGACAGGATGTTTCAGTAGATGATGTGACAGGGGCGGTAAGGTTTAGTCCATTTAAATAATCCGACATCATTAACAAAATCTTTACTTTTTACAGTGTGGGGCTCAAAAGATTTCTATTACACAGTCTAGTTTTTCTTCTGAGTATAAAGCATTTCCGAAGGTAATCTTTTCCGAAGATAATTTTACTTCCAAATGTAAAGTTTTACTTAAGAGAGTAAAAATTGTCTTCTGAATGGAGAGTTTTATAGGCTTCGGAAGTAGATCTTATATGTAATCAATCGCTTCTTCCGAGACTAAAAAATCTTCCGAGAAGAAGATTTTCCTGGGAGGGATTTTGCTTCGGAAGATATGTAAAACATCTTAGTTTAATCAGATTTATCTCATGAATATCTCTAATGAAATGATACCTGATATCAATGTGCTTTGTCTTGGAGTGCTTCACCGGATTTTTAGTAATAGAGATAGCACTATTGTTGTCAATGTGGATAGGAGTGCTCATGAAGTTGAATCCGTAGTCTATCATCTGGTTCTGAATCCACAACAGCTGAGCACAGCAACTAGCAGCAACAATGTATTCAGCTTCAGCAGTCGATGTTGAAACACAGGATTGCTTCTTGCATTGCCATGAGATGATCTTTCTACCAAGAAATTGACATCCACCTGATGTTGATTTCTTGTTGATATTGCAGCCACCATAGTCACTGTCAGAGTAGCCATAGAGATTGAAATTGTTGTTCCTTGGATACTAAAGATCTAATTTAGGTGCTCCTTTGAGGTATCTGAAGATTCTCTTGGCAGCAACTAAGTGAGACACCTTTGGAGCAGCCTGATATCTTGCACAGATGCAAGTTGCAAACATGATATCAGGTCTACTTGCTGTGAGATACATCAGAGAACCAATAATTTCCCTATACTGATGTTGATCAGTATCCTCCCCCTCAGAGTCGAGACATAGATTATGGTTTCTGGGTATAAGTGTTTTGGTTGGCTTACAATCTTTCATATCAAATATTTCTAAGATTTTATTGACATACTTAGATTGATTGATAAAAAACCCTTCCTTCATTTGCTTCACCTGAATTCCAAGAAAAAAGTACATTTTTCCCATGGAAATCATCTCAACTTCTTCTTCATAATGCTCTCAAAGTCTTTACACATTTGGTCGTTTGATGAACCAAATATGATGTCATCAACATAGACTTGAACAAGAAAGATGTCTTTTCTAGACTTCCTTATGAAAAGAGTCTTGTCAATGGTACCTCTAGTGTAACCATTCTTCAAGAGAAACTGATACAATGTCTCATACCACAGCCTAGGTGCTTGGTGCAGCCCATATAGAGTTTTATCCAATTTGCATAAATAGTTGGGGTGCTGTGGATCTTCAAATCCTGGAGGCTGGCATACATAGACTTCCCTATCTATATCCTCATATAGAAAGGCACACTTGACATCAAGCTGGTAGACAGTAAAATTCTTGGATGCAACATAAGCAAGGAAGATCCTAACTGCCTCAAGTCTTGCAACAAGTGCAAAGACATCAGTATAATCGATTCCTTCCTCTTGAGTGTATCCTTGAACCACCAGTCTTGCCTTGTTCTTGATGATCAAGCCTCTATCATCTCTCTTGTTTCTGAAAACCCATTTTGTGCCTATAGGTACTTGACCAGATGGTAGCGAACATAGGTTCCAAACCTTTTGTCTCTTGAATTGAAGCAGTTCCTCTTGCATTGATTCAACCTAACTACTATCTTTCAAGGCATCTTTTACCTTCTTGGGTTCCATCTGGGATAAAAAGCATGAGTACAAGCATACATTCTCATTGTGAGTTTGTCCTCTTTTTCTCACACCTTTAGAGACATCCCTTATGATGTTTTGAGCTGGATGAGTATTGTGAATCCTAAGTCTAGGAATTACCTCCAATTGTAAAGATAGATCCAAATTGGACATATTTTGCTCAGGAGCTTGAACACTTGGTCCAGCTGTTGTTTCAAACTCATTCAATGAGGACTGATTGAATGAATGAGAAACATCATCATTATTTATTGGCTGTGAAGCAGCATTAACAGTTGTTTGTTCCTTCAAGATGCTACTTCCATTAGCTTGGTGTTGTGCAGTGTCACCTGATGAGGTTTGAGGGTCAACAAGTGAATTACTGGTTGAAGCTCCACTATCCCTTGAGATAGTCAAACTATCAGATCTGCCAATAGTGGGAGCTTGGTTTGTTGCAGCTCTTGGAGAACTTGGAATAGGCCTGGGTAGCTCAAATAGTTGGTCGTCATCAAAATCATGTTGAGCACATGTTCCAGCTGAAACATTCTCACAAGAAGGTTTAGAATAGTTTGGAAACAATTCTAAATCAAAGATATGATCAGGGTCGTTCCCCCTAACACAAGGAGTGTGTTCATTGACTATAATGTTGAAAGATTCTTCAAATTGTTCATTTTTTATGTTATAAACTCTATAAGTTGTAGAGTCAGAGGAATATCCAACAAAGATAGCATCATCCGACTTTTCAGCAAATTTTCCCAAACTGTCTTTTGTGTTAAGTATGGTACACCTGCTGCCAAAAGACCTTAGAAAGCCAATGAATGGTGGCCTCTTGTTCCATAGCTCATAAGGGGTTTTTCCATGTGGCTTAACTACAAGAACCTTGTTCTGCACATAGCATGCAGTGCTGACTGCCTTTGCCCAGAATGTTAGAGGAAGCTTTGAATCAGCTAACATGATCCGAGCAGCCTCAATAAGTGTCATGTTCCTCCTCTCAGCAACACCATTTTGTTGAGGAGTTCTAAGAGCACTATATAGTCTAGCAATCCCTTTTAAGTTACAGAATAAGTCAAGAACTTAGTTTTTAAACTCAGTCCCTTGATCACTTCTAATTATTTTAACCTTGTGATCAATTTGATTTTCTATTTTAAGAATAAAAGATTTTAAAGTTTCAGCAGTTTCATCTTTAGTTCTTAAAAAGAATACCCATGTAAATCTTGTAAAATCATCAACAATCACAGGCAATATGATTTCCTTCCAATGCTCATTATACTTGTGGGACCAAATAGATCCATGTACAATAAGTGTAATGAAGTGGTGGTAGAGTTAACAACTTTGGATTTATGAGATGCCCTATGTTGCTTCCCTTTCAGGCATGCAACACAGTTATATTTGCATAAACATACCTTTTTAGGTAAACCATGTACCAAGTTATCTTTAGCCAATTTATTCATTGTTTTAAAATTCACATGACACATTCGTCTATGCCATAGTGTTGACTCATCACCATTAGCTTTGGAAAGAAAGCATGACACTTCACCCATTAGGGAAGCATTGTTCATATCAAGCTTGTACATATCCCCTTTCCTGGGAGATCTAAGAAGCACCAATTCCTAAGGAATTGTCATCCCTGGTTTGAGGATAATGCACTCATGTTCTGTGAAAAGCACTTGATGCTTTTGATCACAAAACTGAGAAACACTTAACAGGTTGTGTTCAACCTGTTTGACAAAGTGAACTTTGTCAAATTTTAACTTTCTGTTGAATATACTCCCTCTGCCAGAAATATATCCTCTAGCCGCACCTCCAAACTGGACAAGACCTCCTCGAAATGTTAGAATTGTTGAAGGAAAGATATGTTCCCTGTCATGTGCCTGAGAATCCACTATCCACAATCCATACATTGTTATTTTTATCATATGGATGTTCCTGCACATAAGATGAGATGATTAGTTATGATTGGAAACCCAAGCCTTGTTGATCTTGGGTTCTTCCAATGATAGTGACATAATTGAACCAAAATTTATGCATGGGGTTTAATGGATGTCTTTGAAGAAGAGGTTTGGGCTGCAGCATCTTCCTTGATCTTCCATTCCATCCCTTGGTTGATCATAGAGGATGAGCTTGTTGAAGCTTTTGCAGCTTGGCATTCTTCCGAAGCTTCTTTCTTTTCGGAAGAAGCCTTCACTACCTTTCTTTCGAAGTAGTCTTCTTCTGGAATGGTTTCAAGGGGACTCTTTTTTTCTTTTGAGTCATGACAGCTTTAACTTCCGAAGCCATTTTCCCTTCGGAAGAAGGACTTTCTTCCGAAAGCAACCTTGCTTCGGAAACAAGCTTTCCCTTTTTCATCACTTGAAACATTTGATAAGGTCCAAATGAGAAACCTTCCCTGACTCCTTCTCTTTAACATTGTTTGTATAATGTGTGCTAGCAGGATTATAGTAATAATCTTTGGTCATGTGGTTTTTGCAGACCACACATTATGCATGCAATGTTAATCTTCTGGGAACTTGAGGATTGTTCATTCTTGTTCTTTTTCTCTTCATCAGCAACCTTTCACTTTAACTTCCGATCCTTTGGTAGGACAGGATTGCTGGTACTACACCCCTTTCCTGAATCAGAGTTACCTACCACCTGGAATCCAGCTGAGATGAATACACCCTTTTGCTTTGGGTCTATCTTCAGCTTTGACTCAGCTACTTTTATGGCAGTTTTTCTGGCTGTCTTAGCTCTGCTTCTTCTGGCTTCGGTGGTCAGAGGTTGATCATCACCGGTAGGAGTGGGTAAAATTACCTGGTTCTTCCCTGTGATGGTCTCCAGGGTTGCATCACTCCTTGACTCATGAGAAAGTGGGTCAGCAGATGGAACCTCTTGCTCTTCAGTACCACACTTTGGTTGTCTTATAGACTCATACGAATGTGTTGGAGCAATTTCATTCGTTCCCAACCCACCTTTGTTTTGGTAACAAAGTTTTGAGTGGCAGGATGATGCAAGAATGACTTGGAAGTTTTGCTTAGAAATAGCATGCTTCCTGGCTTGAGCCTCAGCTGTGACAAGCTGTGCTTGAGCCTCAGACAATTTGGATATCAAATCCTTGATTTGAGTCTTATAGTTTGTGTGTTCATGTTTTAATAAGGACACAGTTTTCTCTAACTCCTCAATTTTTCTTTGATAGTTAGATTCAGCCCTTTTAAAATCAGATTTTAAAACATTTAAAGACTCAATATCGGATTTAATCTCCATATTGTAGTCCTGATATAACTTAACCTTAGTAATACAGGCAGGAATGCAGAGATGTTCATATACCTTATTGTCATCTGTTCTAGCCATGAGTGCTTGAGCAGGAGTCACATCATGTACCATAAAGCTCCAGTCAACTTCTTGAGCCATAGAAGCTGTTTCAGCTAACTTTCCAGTGGCCTTGGGTGTAGAGGGATGTGTGAAGGCCTGTGGGGTTTCTGGATTTGACTTGGGAGCCTTGCATTCCCTTGCAAAGTGACCAAGTTGGTTACAGATGTAACATTTGGCCTTGGTCTTGTCAAACCCAAATTTGTTGTTGGTTGGGTTCTGGGGAAATTGCCTTCCAGTTCTCTTGAAGAACTTCTTTGCTCTATAGGTTAACAGAGCCATTTGTTGGACTATGTCCACATATTCCACATCATCTGGGCTAAAACACTCTAGATCATCAAAGCAGTACTGATAGTCACTAGAGTATCCATTTCCTGAGACAAAGGCACAGCTGTCCTGAAAAGAACTTTCCTGAGCCTGTTGAGACCTTAGAGTCTCAGGAAATGTAATGTATGGCGTAGAAGAACAGGATGGCTATTGGGTGTATGTCAAGTACTATTGGGGTTGGGGGTCCTGAGCCTTCAGCAATCATTAAAGCATTGCTAGCAGGAAGACTCAAGGGTCTGCTTGCCTGATGGCCTCTCTTGCTCTCCATCTCTAAAAGGTATCCATCGAGGATGCCATAAAGTTTAGTCATGGTGAGGGTGTTCAGATTTTTGTCCTCTTGATAGAGACACAGTAGAGCGTCCACTCATTAGGGAGTGCACTCATGAACTTTCTTGTGAGATCTCTTAGTTCAAGAGCAATTCTCACAGACTGAAGGGAGGAAATAAGATCCATGTACCTGAAGTATTGCTGGCTGAGGGTCTCTCCAGCAATATAGGTGAAGTTCTCGAACTGTTGCTTCAGTGAGTCCTTCTTGGAGTCATTGGAGCTGGAGTACATATGAGCAAGTGCATCAAACAGTTCTTTGGCTGACTTGCAATGCTCAAACCCTACTATGATGGAGTTGGGTATTGCGGTCATTAGAACCGTCATGGCATTGTTGTCAATGTCCAGCTTCTTCGGGTCCTCATCGGAGTAGTCTTCAATGGCTTTCTCTATCATGGCACCGTTTCCACCTGGTGATGCCACCTTTGGTTTGTACGGACCATTGACAATAGATTGCCACATCTTGCTGTCTTGATACCTAATGAAGCCTTCCATGCGTCTGCTCCATGATCTGAAGTTTTCAGGGGTGATGATGGGTGCTTTAGTCATCGTCCCCATCTCTACTTCAGACTTGTTGAGGGCCATTTTGAGTGTGGTGTAAGGAGGAGTGAAAAACAGGTTGATTTGGATGGTAAGATCTCACAATCAAGAGCCTAAAAAGCTCTGATACCAATTGCAGGATCGGGTTTTGTCACTTAAACACTTAGTTTTCTCTCTATACTCACTTGTAACACACTCGGATCAGATGAAGTAGAATCTCTTCTAAGAGTTGATAATAATATATTAAGTAGCAAAGAACACAAAAAAATAATTTTTCAAGGTACTTGTATATATTACTTCTCAACTCAAAGTATTACAAGACTCTTACAAGCACGAAACAAGAGTTACAATGAGAAACTATATATACTAGATCCTACAGCCGGATATACTTAGATACCAGCTGGAAACCTACGACTAAAGCATATACTACAATGCTAAAGTTAGGGTATATTAGATAAAGTATTATCTAAGATATGGTAGTCATGACATGTCCATGACTTACCTTTTGTCACCATTTAAAGTTGGGCAACTATAGTAACTGATAAAGGTGAACAGTGGAATAGAGTATGGTCAACTACATGGCTTTTGAGAAAACGCCATGTAGTATATCAGAGGTCTGTTGCGGAGTGTCAGAGAGACCATATTTATGTCCACTGGTTCATAGTAGTGTCTTCCGAAGATTAGTTGGCTTCGGAAGAACAAGTTCTTCCGAAGCCACTTATACTTCGGAAGAGGCTACTTCTTCCGAGGCTTGAGGACTTCTTCATATCTTTATACTTTGAAAGTTGACTTCTTATCTTTTCTTCTAGGTCTTGAACTTTTGAAGTGAATACTTTGTCTTCGGAAGTTGAAGTTTTCCTTCGGAAGATGATCTTGCACTTTGTATTCGGAAGAACTTCATTTCCTTCGGAAGTTCCACACTTAGCTTTGGAAGTCCTTTATTAGTTGCACCCAAAAAATAGTCTTAGTGATATGGTTTTGGTTGCACCAGCCTTTCTCAACAGGCATTAAATGCCATCATTAGCTCGTCGCGTTAAATTTAATTTAATAAATAATATATATATATATATATATATATATATATATATATATATATATATATATATATATATATATATATATATATATATATATATATATATATATATATATTACTCTAAATGTTATTTATTAAATTAAATTTAAGGCAACGAGCTAATGACGGCATTTAATGCAAGTATGATCAAACTAATTACACAAATACATATAATGCATTAATCGAATAATAAATGAGATTTAGACTCATTAACAGGCTTGAGAATGACAAATGTTATGGGATAAGAACCTAACAAGAAGATAAATATCTTTTACATAACATATTAGGTAACCTACCCTTTAAAAGCATAATGACAACATCGTTTGCTGATGCATATGGTGATTGTCATTACATGTTCTATACCCCACTCATCCAAGCATTTTTCAATGGCCCTTGCAATAGCATCACCCATATGCTTGAAATTGGCTTAAAATTAAATATTCTCTTGTGAAATGTCTAATTATCATCGATAAAATATGAAGTTAATACCATGTAATTGGTGTTTTGGGTTGAAGTCCATGTATCAGTGGTAAGACAAACTCTTGCTTTAGTTTTAGTGAAAAATTCTTTTAATTTTTTCTTTTTTGCCTAGTAATACTCAGTAATGTCTCGATCAATCGTTCAACATGAGTGAATACCAAAACATGTACAAACAGCCTCCAAAAATTGTATCACACCCTGTTGACTAGGACTGTCCTTGACTGATTGATATAATTACAATGCAACGAAAAATAGTAATACTAAACTTAATGTAGTTACATTCCCCAAATAATTGTCTGCATGGCATTAAAGCATTCATGAATATCCTTAACAATAATTGTCTACAATTCTAAAATGATATATTTTTTAAATATGTTTATGACATAATAATGTAGATAGGGCGGTGGCTAAACCTCGAAAGGTCCAACTAAGGTTGCTCCTATCCATAAATCACCTGTCAATATCTTCTCCTAAAATACACACCCAAAATAAATCAAAAAAATATTGGTAAGAGTCACACCCCTCGCCAGTAGTAGAATCACAAGGATGTGACATAATCGGATATCTTGAACACATGGTACTTAGAAAACTTAAATTCATTCATGCATTCAAAATAAACTTAAGTAACAAAGTTTTAGTGTACAATATTTTAAAGATTCAAAAATATGACCCTAGCATCCTAAGCTTATACAAAATAATATTCTGTAGTGCCCTAGTCGTGCCATATTTACGTGAAGTACAAAATCCTAAACTTGGTTAATTCCTGAAAACATGTTAAAAATGGGTCAACAATAATGTGGGTGAGCTCGTAGATTTTTGAGACTCGCTAAGTAGTTGCAAAGTGTAACGTTCCGCATTTTTTTACATTTTTTTAAATGTAATATTACTCCTTATTTAATCCTTGTAATCTCAAGACTTGATCATGGTGAAAATATATTTTTATATAATTCTTGTTGATTATATGTTTGTGCAACGCTTAAACAATTACAAATCGCATTTCAACGCAAAACCGAACAACTTATCGGGACTTATATTTTTTTTCTTCAGAAAACTACTTATAAGTTTTATTTTTATGATTCATATATTAAAATACTCATTCTTAATTACTAGTTATGATACAAATTAATAAATAAAATAAGTTAAGGGGTTAAAATTGAAAATTTATATTTTCCCTCCACTCATCCCCCCAACTAAGTACATTAATTGCCAACCATAATTTTCATCTATAAATACCAACCCAAATCCCCCTCTAATCACTTTCATCACTCTAAACTCTCTAAGAACTTCATCTTTTTTTTGCAAGAAATATTCAAGAACAACTTGTGAGTTTTTATTTATTTATTTATTTATTTATACTTTCTTTCTTACTTTCTTATTCATTTTCTTTACCACTTGGAATAACCTCTAGGATATCACCACTTAGTCACCAAGGTGACACAAGTATGGTAACCTCCCATTTTGAGGTCCAAGTTGGAAATATTATACTTGATTCTTTCATACATGTTTTCTTGTTTTATTTTTAAACCTTTTACATACTAAACCAAGTCACCAACAACTTCAATGTTGGAAGGCTTGTGTTGAAGTTATATTTCTAAAATTTTAAGGCTTTTACACTCTATTCTTTCATCTTTACAAAACACTAAGTGATCTACAAATCAAGAAGTGGATGAAACCAAACCGAGCCTCCAACCAATGTTGAAAGGCTTGTGTTATGGTATGAAATGGTGATGTTGAACCTTGGTTCTACAACTAATTTATCCACCATACCCCACTTGAACACTTAGTCAAACTAGTTAATTTACTTTAGTATTTTCATTTATATACTCATGACCATCCGAATCACCCTTATGTGGAGATTTTGTGCAATGGTGACAATCTTCAGGTTTGTGGATATCCCTACCTCTAATACATGACTTATATGAATATAACACTTGAGGTTTGTGGATTACCCTACCTCTAATACATGACTTATATAAATATAACACTTGAGGTTTGTGGATTACCCTACTTTTAATGCATGACTTATATTTATATCTACATAATACTTAGTCAAAACCAAACCATAATATCAATCAACCATGGTTGAATGTTATGTGTTAAGGTAGACATTATACTAATCTTATGATTCCTTATTTTGGACTTCCAATGAGTGACTAAAACTCATAAAGAACACACACAATACATGGTGTCCAAATAAGTGTCTAAGTAGTATATACTTTCATGTACTCTCATATTTGTAATTTTTGTATACTTTCCAATTGCTAAAATCTCAAACTTTGAATCCTAAACTTACACACTTTCATTTACCTTTTAGGATGACTTTGGTGAATCATTTAAACGGAATTATCTATTCTTGTGGATTCTAATTGTCAAACCATGAGTCATACTTCACCCATTTTGTTTTAACACTATTTGGGTTGCAATATGTATCAATTATCAAATACACTCATTATTCATTCAATCAAAATCATTCTAAAACTCAATTCATACAAAGATGCTTACTTGTTATACTATTTGTGAATACATTCTAGAATACATTATCTTGCAAGCAATCTAAACCTCCCTTAACATGTATAGCACTATAGGACTAGCACATCCGCCTTATTATGATGGGTCTATGTTAAGTTATCAATCTTTACGGTCTTGCTCACTTTTGATGCTAAGATTAGGCTAGTTGACACTTTGGTTTGATTATTGGCTTTGCATGCTAGCAATGTACAAACTTTAGTATACTTTACCCATGTTGAATTGAGATTTATTCACTATTATACTATGTATTTAAACTTGTATGCTCATCAACATATTCTTATGTTGACCAATATTTTATACATTTTGCAGGAAATGCTTGAAGCTTTATCAAGAATTTCAATTAGGTGGACTTAGAAACACACCAAATCTATCATTTTGTTATGCTTGTTTTAGACTTGTATTTCTCAATATTTTTGTATGTTTATTTGAATCATTGTAACGTTATATTGATTAATGGAAATGAAATTTAATCTTAATTTATTGTCACTTTAGTTCTATGATGTCTTTGAACAATCTATCACTTCTCGCGCCCCGATGTTTCCGCCATCGGTTGGGGTGTGACACAAAGTAAGTAGTCAAGTACGAATTAAAAACTCATCATGTAAAGTAACCATAACAGGAGTAAGGTGAAATGTATTTATGAGTCCACAACTAAGCCTATGACTGCATGCGTCGTCCATTACTTATTTCAAGTACGGAAAAAGAATAAAGTTATAGTCTGCATGGTAATAATCATTCAATATAGTTGACTATAGATTAACGCGTTCCAATCAGTCAAGGGAATGAATCACGATAGTACTATCTATATTAAACCTTCGACTCTAACCCAGTGTTAAATAGTTGTGTAAGATAGCAAGATCTTAGTAAGTCCAACCCAATAAATTAACATTCATTACTAAAATGTGTATGAACATAAGACATAATAGTAATGATTAATGTAAAGTCATTAAGTAACATCTTTCCCCATAACTTAGTAAAATTTCATTGGTTCCTAACCCACCTTTGTTTTGATAACAGAGTTTTGAGTGGGAGCATGATGCAAGAATGGCTTGGAAGTTTTCCTCAGAAATAGCATGCTTCCTGGATTGAGCCTCAACTGTTACTAGCTGGGCTTTAGCCTCAATCAATTTGGAGATCAAATCTTTGATGTGAGTCCTATAATTGGTATGTTCATGTTTTAAAGAGTACGCAATTTTCTCCAACTCTTCAATTTTCATTTTTTAGTCAGATTCAGCACTTTTAAAATCACTTTGAAGGATATTCAAAGACTCAATATCAGATTTAGTTTCCATATTGTATTCCTGATACATTTTAACTTTAACAATGAAAGCTGGAGTACAGAGGCGTGCATATACCTTGTTGTCATCAGTTCCAGCCATCAATGCTTGAGCAGGAGTCACATCCTACGCCATGAAGCTCCAGTCAACTTCTTGAGCAATAGCAGCTGTGTGTTGTTCAGTTGACTTCCCAGTGGCTTTAGGTGTAGTAGGATGCGTCGAGGCTTGAGAGGTTCTCGGATTGGATTTAGGAGCCTTGCATTCTCTGCAAAGTGACCTAGCTGGTTACAGTTATAACACTTGGCTTTGGCTTTGTCAAACCCGAATTTGTTGTTTGTTGGGTTTTGAGGAATTTGCCTTCCAGTTCTCTTGAACAACTTATTTGCTCGGTAAGTTAACAGAGCCATCTGTTAGACAATGTCCATGTATTCAACATCTGGGCTAAAACATTCTAGATCATCAAAGCAAAACTTAAAGTCACTAGAATGCCCATGCCCGGAGACAAAGACACAGTTGTCCTGGAAGGGACTTGACTAAGCATGTTGAGACCTTAGAGTCTCAGGAAAAATGATGTTTGGCCCAGAAGAACAGGATGGTTGTTGGGAGTAAGTCAGGTACTGCTGAGGCTGTGGGGTTCTTGAGCCTTCAGCAACCATTAAAGCGTTCCTAGCAGGAAGGCTTGAGGGTCTGCTCACCTGGTGGCCTCTCTTGTTCTCCATTTCTACATGGTATCCATTAAGGATGCCATATAGTTCAGTCATAGTTAGAGAGTTCAAGTTCTATGTCCTCTTGATAGAGACACAGTAAACAAGTCCACTCATTTGGAAGTGCACTCATAAACTTTCTTGAGAGATCTCTCATCTCAAGAGTCACTCCCATAGACTGAAGTGAAGAAATAAGATCCATGTACCTAAAGTATTGTTGGCTAAGGGTCTCTCCAGTAATATAAGTGAAATTTTCAAATTGCTACTTCAGTGAATCTTTCTTGGAGTCATCGGATCTGGAGTACATTTGAGTCAAAGCATCAAAGAGTTCTTTGGCTGACTGACAATGTTCAAAACCTACCATGATTGAGTTGGGTATGGCAGTCATCAGAACAATCATAGCTTTGCTATTAATGTCCAGCCGTTTGTGGTCTTTATCAGAATAATCTTCAACCGCCTTCTCTTTCATAGCACCGTTCCCAGCAGGTGCTGCAACCTTTTGGCTTGTAAGGACCATTGGTGATAGACTTTCACATCATGCTATCTTGGTATCTGATGAAGCCTTCAATACATCTGCTCCACGATCTGAAGTTATTAGGGGTGATGATAGGAGCTTTGGTTATTGTCCCCATTTCACATTCAGATTTTTGGTTGAGAGCTATTTTAAGTGAGGTGAGTGTATGAGTGATGGAAAGATTGATTTGGATGGTAAGATTGAGAGCTATTTTGAGTGAGGTGAGTGTATGAGTGATGGAAAGATTGATTTGGATGGTAAGATTGATTTGGATGGTAAGATCACACAATCAAGAGCCTAAAAAGCTCTGATACCAATTGCATGATCGAGTTTGGTCACTCAACACAATTGTTATCTCTCAACCTCACTAAGTGACACTCGGATTGATGATGCAGAACGTCTTAAGAGTTGATAGTAATATAATAAGTAAACAAACACAAAAGAAAGGTTTTTCAAGATACTTGTATATATTACTTCTCAACTCAAAATATTACAAGACTTTTACAAGCATAACAAATGAGAAACTATATATACTACTATCTACAGCCGGTTATACTTTGATACCAGCTGGAAACTTACGACTAAAGCAAATTCTACATTGCTAGAGGTAAGGTGTCGTAGATAAAATACTATCTAAGATTTGGTAGTCATGACATGTCCATGACTTACCTTTTGTCACCAACCGAAGTTGGTAACTGTACTAACTGATAAGGAATGAACAGTGGAATAAAGTATGGTCAACTACATGGGTGTGGGAAAGCGCCATGCAGTATCTCAGAGGTTGCAGTGGCTTGTCTGAAGGAGCATACTTATGTCCACTAGTTCATAGCAGGTTCTTCCGATTCTTCCGAAGCCATTTATACTTCGGAAGAGTCTACTTTTTCCGAGACTTGTGATGATTTTCATACTTCGGAAGTAATTGTCTTGGAATCTTCTAAGTGTTGAACTTCGGAAGAAGGAAGACTTTGTCTTCGAAAGTTAGAGTTCCTCTTCGAAAGCTCTGTTAGCCTTGTCCTTCGGAAGATCAGCATTTGCCTTCGGAAGTTCCTTTTGCCTTCGGAAGTTCCTTGTCAGTTGCACCAAAAATGTTTTAAGTGTTTGTTTTGGTTGCACCAGCCTTACTTGATCCAACAGGTACATATAAGGTTCTAAAAAAATTTTCAAGCCAAAAAATTAGGGTTGTCACAAATTCCCTAAATTCCTCATGTTCAACAACAGAAAATGAAAGTTCGTCCTAAATTATAATCTTAACTAAAGCTTTTCGAGCTTTAAAGGGATTGAACTTTCATGTTTTTAAAATACCATTACTACGCCCCTAATCATCATCTTTTTAATTATAAACAATGTATTTTGATCTACGAGATTAGCAGGATTTAACTTACCCATCTTTATTTGTCGACTCATTGTAGATGCTTAATCGCTTGCACAAATATCTAAATCACAATATTTGCATCGCCCTTTTTTTATCCTCCACATAGATCTTCTCGAAATGCGCTCAAACATGAGAACGAGTAGTCGATTTTCTTTTTTTTATTCTATTGTTGATTACAGGCTTCCTTTTTATTAATGGCTCGTTCTTCATCCCTTTATAGAATCTGATCATGTTTTTGTGATTCCATATACGATAAACATATTAAAAAATAGTATTGTGCACGGAATATTCTCAATCGGAGTTAAAATTTAAGTTATCGCTTCTTAATGACAATTGTTGTGTGATTTGAATATGTGTATGATCCGAAAGCAACGTTTGATTTTATCAATAAAATCATAAAAATAAATCATCTTTAGTTTTATTAATAATCATATTGATCTTTACAATTATTTTTTGATTAAAGTTAACTAGGGTAGGTTGAAGTGAAGTCCATTTTAGTAGGTTTACTTGGGAGTTGCGACCCATATATAAACAAACACGGGACAACACAACAAAGATGAATTGTGCACTTTCGATTAGAAGCAGAAAAAAAAAAGCAAACGAAATTATGTACCTTGAATTCTTGATCCGCGTACCACCGATGAGAAGAAAAGAAAATGTTAAGAGTCTAGAAGATTATAAGCAACAAAAAATCCAATATTAAGGTTTTTGTTATATTTAATAAATTGATCTTTTTGGATATTATGGGTTTGTAGCCCGAATTGGTCCGGACCAAAAACCGAAATAGCTTCAAATTTAAACTGCAGACTTGGCAGGTTTGATCTTTGGTTTTTTGGTCCGGTTTTTCAGTTCAGCCAATATGATACTCACTCTTAACTATAATATAAATATAACTAATGGCGGCTTGGTTTGATAGAATTTACATATAAACATAGACTGCAATAATCAAGTCATAGTGATATATTTAAAATTGTAAAAAAATATATCTTATGCTAAGGTGAAAAAAAACAAAAAAAAAGCCATAATATTTTATTCGTAGATTTTAACGGTCGGTTGCTCGGGAGGGGGGTCGGTTTTTATTAAAATTCATATCGGTTTTTATCAAAATGAAGGTAAAATGTTGAAAATTAAGATCAATTCCATAAAGCATAGATTAAAACATAATACATCAAAATTCATATCAAAACTACGAAAGTCCCAGTCGATAATGATGAGAATGTTTGGGTGAGGCAATGCAAAGACAAATACTAGATGAAGATGATGACTAAACCAGATTGAATCACTCAATTTGTGTGTTGCCAATGATGCATCATCAATCAGAAGAAATTCTCAACAAAGATAAAGATTTAAATCATGCCAACTAAAAAATGAAGAAATCTTCGACTGAGACCAAGACCTAAATCAACCAAAAGATTCAATCGTCCCTGGGTTTAAGTTGTCATCATTCAAATAGATGACTAGAAAATCAAACAAGAACAAGAAGCTTCAGGTTTATGAGAATCTTCGATTAAACTTAGAAAAAAATTGTTGCTTCCATTCTTGAACTACCATTCGTTCCATGCGAATCGTTTAGAGCTTTCATGAAGGATAATCAAGTCACTTAACATTTTAAACATTCCAATTCCTTTATCAAATCTACCAACCAAACACCACATTGAATTTCAAGAGATTCCAATACAATTCTAATTGCTTTACAAAACATTTGCAGACCAAACAGTACCTTAAGGTTCCAAACACAAGAATTCAAGTTATCTTAAACTACTTGTTAAATAAGCCCAGCAGGACAAAATGCAATTAAATCGAACAAACCTGATACAGAAGCCGCACAGGTGTAATCTGGTTAATCGGTTCGTCCACACTTACATATGGAAATCAAGTCTCAACGAAATGGTTTGAACGAATTCCCTGTTGAACAAAGATTGATATTATTTAGACAAAGATTGATTTGGTATAGTTTTTATTTCAGAATCTAATATTAACAGGTTCCCACCCAGAGTACAATTATAGTGCCGAGAAATTCATAAAGCAACATTAATAAAAAAAACTCAGGTTAATATTATTATAATATAAATTAGTGGAAACCTTGGATGTATATTAATTTTGAACTAGAATAAATGGCCTAAAATGGGAGACAAACTTATGCAACATTCCCTTCCCTAAAAAGCCATATTAGTGTACAACTAGGCTAAGTCTCCATATTTGTTTAAATAGGTTTCTCAAGTAAGTTAAGCTATCAGGCAAATTAATTAAAAAGTTACTGTTCACGACGTCATGCGTTGGAAACTGTTAACATTAGACAATACCGTAAGAATGTTGTTGAAGCCTTCCTCCCCAAGGGTCCGTTGCAGGTTGGTTCTCTTGTGACCACTCCATGAAAGCAGCTCTATTGGCCCCAACCCAACTGCTACCACCACCCCAGCCTTGTGTCAACTCAGGTCCTCCCCTAGATGATCCCGGCCTTTGGGTTCCCATCACTGGCTGCTGGTAAACCGACTGGGAGGCCCATGGTGTCTCTGGGCCTGCAGTCACAGCTTGATGTTGTCGTACACCCCACTCGCCACTTGACAGTGGCATTGTTGACTGGTTCAGACCAGCTCTCAGACCCATCAAACCATTACGTACGGTTAGAGACCTTGTTCATGGTCAACTTAGGCTCAACACCTGGATTGTGCATACTACCAATGCCAAAAATTGATTCTTTTAACTGTAATTCTCCGATATCAACGTTCATGAAAAGACCGATCTTTTCAATTGTAAGATGAATGCAGTTATATATTCTATTCACTTCTAAGCTTCCAACTGTCCTTGCCACATTTTGGGTCCGGTCCATGAAATCCTCAACCTGTAGAGTTCAGTACAAGAAATATGGTTCAAGAGAGGGGTGTGAATTTCTGACACTACACTAACGTGACACGAAATTCATGGAAATGGGTTTAGTATCGGTTTAAACCTGTGAACGCGAGAACTAAACGGGTCATGTTCGTGCGGGTTCGTGTGTTGAACAGTTCAATCCATTTACTTTTATATATATGCTTTTAACGTGTTTTATGTAATAATTTAAACTCTTTAGGTACTTTGTATGTCAAAATTTAGAAGTTCAAATACAAATTGGCATGATACTTAATGTGTCGGGACGGATCGGGTTTGGCAAAAAAAAATGGCAAATAGGTCAATTATTTCACAAATTGGTTGTTGGGTTCTGCCCACCAATCCACGAACAAGACCTGTATAGCAGCCCTAGTTCAAAATGACATGATACTTAATGTGTCAGGTCGGGT
Source organism: Flaveria ramosissima (assembly GCA_025215565.1). Classification (NCBI taxonomy): domain Eukaryota; kingdom Viridiplantae; phylum Streptophyta; class Magnoliopsida; order Asterales; family Asteraceae; genus Flaveria; species Flaveria ramosissima. The sequence goes on along the minus strand of CM046036.1, from coordinate 46,743,086 downwards.
TTGGCATTGGCAAATAGGTCATTTTTTCACAAATCGGGTCATATTTACATAAACCATGTTTTAAACTGAAACAAAGATGAAGTGAACTACTTACACTCATGATGGCAATTTTATTGTCCCAAGTTCTAGTTGTCCAACGTCCTAGATAAGGACTGGCACACAGACCTTTTTGCCAAAGATCTTAAACAGATGCCAACTGCAATAAACATTTAAGGTCTAAAACTAAAAAAAACATGTAAAATGTATAATTATACATTGTTGGCCAACAATGATAACATTTCAAATGTGTTACCTTAATTAAAAACGACACGAACAAATCACCTAATGTTTCTGTATTTCTTATACCGTAGTTCTGGAAGTTTCGAACTGAGTTCCTCACAGATGCAGGATCTTCTCCATCTGGGAAATTCTCCCAAAATAATAATCAAGAGACCATGAATACCTTTGCTTGACTTGAACCATTGAGTACGAGTTACCTTGACTTGTTCCGTGTTAGTCTATAACTCGCGAGTCAGTGTGATTCAAGTCCGCTTTACCAAGTTATATGTCGGACTTGGCTCATGAATAGTATAAGTTTAACTAGGGTAGCCACATTGATTTGTTTACTTAAGAAAAGATCTGACTTATCTTATATTTTTATCCCTAGAATGTCAAATGTGTAAAAACAAAAAAAATGTTAGAAAAGTGACAGTGTAAATAGGGTTCATTCCCTAAAAGGAGCCTAAAGTGTTTTTATCATCTTTTTTGAACGACTAACCGACACACTCTCAGTCTGCTACTAAATCTACATTAATGTTCACAATGTGACTAGAACCCTCAACCACTTGGGCACGAACACCTTTACTATAGACCATGACAATGCTACGCTACAAGCCCTTTGGTGCTATCATGATACATACCACCTACGTAATAGTTTATAGTTTATATTTAAAATAATAGTTTGGTATTATATATTATACTTTCCATAACCATATTTAACAGACAAACTAATAATGAAAATTTTGACTAGAATCAGGAGGAAAAGTGTTCCAGGTAAAACCCAACCTGCCTGTTCCAAAACATGCCTGAAAACTACAGCCTTGATCCATAACCTAACCCGTTCCACCCATGTGTTTTGTCACTTTTAGTGCTGTAAGATTGTAAATTTAGAAGTGTTTCTTTGCTGGAATGTTGATGCAGTCGGAAACAGAGAGATAGATAATTGACCTGTTGATTCAACGAGAATACCAGAAACAATTCTTCTAACTATCGTTGATTCACAAAGAATACCGATAATCAGGGTTGATCACTAACACACACAGTGATAGAGAGAAAAAACAGATTTTTATATAACTTGAATAATCTTTCTCCCATCTCTTACAATCATATAAATAAACAAAACAAAATTCGAATGGGCCACAAAACATAAACGGGCCGAAAACTGGGCCAAAAGCAAAGTCCAACAAAATGTAAAAATAAAACAAAAATTGAAATAACTCCTAAAATAATCCGTTTTTGGGCCGAAACGATGACCCAAACCGCCTACGGCTGTTTGTGAAAACGTGCTCCTCGGTCCAACGGTCGTTTTGACTGGTCGTGGGCCCAAAACGGAGACTTCTAGCCCAACTTATGACCATTTTAGTGAAGCCCCCTTGGATAAGCGATCTTGGGCCTCCAAAAAGGATAAAGTTTGCTCATCCACACTTGGGCCCGCATCAAATGTCCAGAAATAAATGAAAAAACTTTCCATACCTAATTACTTCAATAGCCATTAGTGGTCGGTATGTACCATCTAATAATCAAAGGCCTTTTAATCACTTGGATTGTAGTCAAGGGTCTAGAGACAGATATGAACAATATATATGTAATAGAATCAGCATATAAAGCAACCATGTATCACTAAATATTACACATCACATTTTTTAAGTTTTGTATAAACCAAATTCTCATATTATTTGATTAATTTTATGTCCATGATGATGTTTCAAATTACCTTTTAGTATGGCAGAAAACGGAGGTAATATAGGAGGATCTCGAGTCTGAAAACAGAGATCAAGAATAAGACCAAATTGCACAATCAGAAAATAATAATAAACTGCTCATATGCTTTTTTTCTCAAAATAAAAGTTGGCTTGAGCCAAATAAAAAAATAAAAATTATAACAAGCTACAAAAGCTTCGAAGTTTTAGGCAGCCACATTAAATTCTAATCATTTGATCTTGTTGAGCCGGTTATCTATTTAAATTATGTTTGGGTTAATTTAGAACAGAGGGCATCAAATGATTATTAGTCTGTGTTTTAAGCCTAGTTAGTAGGCTTAAAGGAATTGATGTGAAGCAGAACGGCGCTAGTTAGTTGCTAACGTCGACACCGTTTCATGCGGCGGTTAATATTCTTTCCATCGATCTAGAATCTATATATATACGGTCTGTGTTGAAAAAAACAGTTGGTGCATTCAATATTTGGTTTCTAGTTGATAATCAATATTTTTTTGTTAATTACGATCATGGCATCAATGTTTGTTAATGATTCTGGGAAGAACAAAACTGACTAACAACCTGTAATATTATAGATAAATGAGATAAGGTATGATGTATACGTACCTGTAGGTGAAAAGCAACCAATAATATTATGGATATAGAATTAAGAGTTTGATCTTTTGGGTTGTTATTATCATGTGCTTTTGCCCATGCTTTCATCTGCATAGATAGATATGACTCTAATATTAAAGATCATTTTTATGTAAACATATGTCCAACACATTTGCTACATCTTGCATTCACAGCCTATTTCTGTTTTTATGGTCTCGTCTAGATGTTACATGTCAAGTTTAAACTGCATACTTTTATATTGATATTTGTAAAATTAGAAGATAAAAACATTTGCTACTTCTAGTTTTAACTACAATATCTTAATGTTACTAGGAAAAATAACCAATCAAGGTTGTAGAAATAAATAAAGGATTTAGAAAGTCAACAATTCTATTGGACTAACAAAGATGAACCTACCAAGAAACTTAGTTTCTGAAACCTTTCATCTATTGAAGTAACGAAGCGAATAGCCAGAGATTTTGAAATTCCATCCATGTTTTCTACTGAAATGTCACACTCGACACCTGTTGCAGTATCAACAAACTTAAGAATTGGTACCTTAGCCCTCATGATGGGCTGGACATGTTCTACACGACCTGCATCTAAACCACAAGAGCACATAAACAATTATCAGGCATATGTATACATAAGCTATATCAATTTAAATAGTTCTTTATAAATCACGCTTGGCTGTTCACCATTCACCAATATTATTTCCAACTATTAAAGTTTTATAGTCATGAGACTATGACTCATTCAAAATAAATCAAGCAATTAAGAATTATACAAAATTCCATAAACTTGTTTAAGATGAACTTATTTCTTCATATGTTAGGATAAGTTAAGAAGATTACAAGGTCACAAGAGGCAGTGCAATTTCACCCATTTACTTAAGAATGAGTAAATTTAGGTTGTGCTTTATCTCAAAAGCTCAAATCAAAACGTCATTTGAATTATTAACGCAAATATTATGTAGAAATTTTTTTAAAAAAATTTACAAAAAAGGGTCAGTGGGTGAGACCAGCCTGCTTCTACCCATACTAAACGCTGACATGTTTCAAGCAGAACGCGTTTTGACCCTTGTTGTGATGGTTGTCAATAGCGAATAGCAGTAAATAGCGACAAGCCATCTATATGCGTTACATAGCAAATAGCAGAAAATAGCGACCGCTATTTCGTGTTTAGCGATTAACTAGTATAATATGTAAGAATGTTTTACATTCAATAAATAAGCCTGTTTAGCAATAAAGAAGTAGAAAATTTAAGCAAACACCGCCACTATAGCTAAAACACTCTAGTACTAATCATCTAAATCTCATATTTACTAAAAAATAAAAAATAAAAAAATCCGCCATGTATCGCTATATACAAATAGCTAGGACATGGGCGCTACGCTACATAGCGCGCTATAGCAGTCACTATAGCCGCTAATGACAACAGGGTACACAATCTGAACGGCTGAACATCTTCTCACCTCTAGATGTGACAATGGGGCATTCAGGTTAACAACTTCGTAAACAAAACATTGCTTATTTTTTTTAAAACATACAATAAGATATAAGAACATTACTAGGTAGAAAAGCAAAGAAACTATTCATCTACGGTGCTTGAGAAACTTAAAACTTCATGTAACCTATCCCTTAAAATTGACAAGACTTGGAAACAGAAAAGCAACAGGTGCATGCACATTAAAATTATAACATTCCATAATTTAACAGTCGTAATGAATTTTGGAATATGTGGAATATTATAACTAAAACTTTAAAACTAAAAACTATGAAGACTAGTATAGGTAGAAGTTTACTTTGAAGTGAATAAAGTTTTTTAGCAAACTTCCGAAGCGTTTTAATTTTCTGATCTCGAGGAAACACTAACAAACTATTTCTGAAGTTAATGGAGAGATCAAGATCACTTTCTGTGGTAAAAAGGTCCATTAGAAAAGAACCAAATTCTTCAACAACAGGACAGCTGGCAGAATTACCTGGATTACAAACAAATATATTTACCATTGGTAGAGAGTTAAATTAGTTCAATCATATGAATTGGTTTAAACCAAATAAATTAACTTAATATGATCATTAAAAGCCACTGATTTCAGACAAGTGATACTGTATGTTAGGTCTAGAATCAGTAGATCTAGTCATTATGTATAGGCTTAGTACTTGAATTAATATTTGTAATGAACTTTTGTATTTCATTATTATGTATGCATTAAATATATAGGTTAACCCATTTATATATGTGTTGATGTATGTATGGCTGCAGGTACAAACATAATACTTGATCAATTATTGAAATTGACCAAGTGTAAGAAACATCTACGGATGAACATATCGTTCTTCCGTAGATATATATCTTACAAGTAACAAAACATCCGAAGATCATCTACGGATGAACAAAATCAACTGGAGTTCCAAGTGTTCAAGAAATGCTGCGGAAGAACAAAACATCTGCGGAAGACAATATTTCTGCGGAGTCCAAACACTTGCAAAATACGTGTTACAAGTCAACAAGTCAACAAGTCAACAAGGCGGTTATTCGAATCCCGAGAAATCCGATGATTCCTTATCAGAAACAAATCAAATCCCAAGAGATCCGGTGTTTCCTATAACTGAAACATCTTTGTCTATAAATATGGATCCTAGGTTTCGATTCAAGAACGATTGAAAACAGACGATTGATTGATTGAGAACAGCAATAGCATTACAACAATCATCAAAAGTCTTTCGATCATCAAAACATATACAACATCATAGCATTCATTGATTCATTCTTTTGTAATCTCCAACACATTATAATAAAACATTGATTAATCTTTAATTGTGTTTTGTTTCGTGTGTTCTTGATATTTCATTGATATTGAAAGTTGCTTAAATACAATTAAACCAAATCAACGTTAATTCCGCTAACGTTGACTTGACATCAATTCACACTGATAATTCCTGTAGACGATCCTTGGATTCACACTGTAAGATTACCATATAAATCTTTTGCTATATCATTAAGAACTTGGATCACTTGTTTGCGATGTTCATAGTCACTTGGCTTTGGCCTACGAACTACATAAGCCTCATTAAGTAGTTTCTCAAGTATAAATGCCTGCTCCCAATTCACTGTAATCTTCTGCAATTCCTTCAGTTCAAACTTCTCCGCTTTCTTTATGAGCACTGGAATATAAAAGAACAGGTTATTGACTTAAAAATAAAAATCTGCCATGGTTTGAAGAAAATAACAATTGCTTGCCATTATGTTATTTATTAACTGATGAACAAATAAAAACTTGCATCTCAAAAAGTTTCAAACATAAAAATTCAACTAAAATACCATTAATATATACTTATAGCTCAATAAGTCCATGATTACCTAGTGCAAAATGCCTGAAGCTAGTTTAATGTTTGCTGGCATTCTCTCTTCTACCCATTAAAAATATTTAGGTTAACATTCAATTTTACTATCTTATCAATTCAAGATGTGAAAGGCTATTAAAGATCGTTCAAATCTCGATCCACTCATTACTAACACATGTGCTTTGCTCACCATATGTTTTGCATGCCTATTTTCCTAGAGGTGTTTTTAGACTACTTAAAGTGATCTATAACATTTTTTGGGTTTATATAGTTCTCAACATATGGAATTTTGTGGTGACTTACCAAGACTTTTTTGAGTTTTATTAAAATTTGAGAAACGATTGGAAAATTACATGATCCTAACCATGTATTTAAAATCACTTAAAAACTTGTAAAGCAAGAAGAGACTCCTAACTCAAATAGGAAACAAATGATAAACAAAAACATGACTTCTATGACGATTATCTCCATATCATCAACACCTTTTAAAAATTATCTTCTTTTTACCAATCTTGCCTCGCACTTTCACATGTGATCAATGTGAACCCCTAAATTCTCCCCTCGCCCTGATTGGATAAGAATGGATAAGAGGCTTGTGGGATTGACGTGAGGGGTATGAATGGCTATATTTCTGGAAGCAAACTTCAGGCGAATATGAAGCAATGGGATCAGAAATACTTCCAACAAGAAACGTATAAAAGAGTTAGTGTGGGTTAGACGGAATGCTTACTCACATAGAAAACAAATAATAAATAAAAACACATGAATTCTATAATGATTATCTGCATATCTTTAACCCCTTTAATAAACTATCTCCTTTCTTCCAATATCGCCCTTGTACTTTCACATGTGATCCATATTAACTCTTAAACTTTCCCTTTTAATCTTGATTGAACATGTTTCTTCATCAATGCAATGTCGGCTCCTCCTCTAGGACTTGAGCCAAATTTGTCTCCTCTTTTCGATTCCAGTTAGGACACTAATGCGAGTATCCATACTTTCCACACTCGTAACACCTTAACTCACTTTTGTCTCTAAAGTTCCCATGCCCAAACCTCTTCCACGTTTATTCTCACCTCTACCATACCCTCACCCATGGTCCTATAGCGGTCACGGTTGTCAGACCCACATCCTCATTCATACCTATCACAACCAAGCTCACCTTGCTTTAGTCTTTCTTGCTCGTCATCTTGAAAGTAATTACTTACCTTGATCATCATGTTTCTTATGGTCTTTGATTCTTCATAAGTCTTTAATCTTCCAACATCTTCAAGTGACATGTTTTTCTATATCTGAATGTTGCTCTATGGAGATCATGATCTACGTATACTTCATTGGAAACGAGTTGAGTAGTTTTCTCAACAGTACCTCATCTTCTAAGTTTGACCAACGACTCTTGAACTGTGTAACAACTCCACAGTTTACATGAATGCTCATTAACTAATCGATTCATCTTCAACATCTTAAGCTCGATTTAGAGTTTGTAACCTTTCCTTTTGCGCTCTCTTGATTCCTAGATATCAAACTCTTAACGCCTCCCACACATCCTTTGCAGCTTTGTATCTTGCAACTTGAAGTAACACATCCTCAAGAAGGGTCAAAACACAAATGCCATTGCCATCAAATTCTTCTTGGCCACAACACCCTTCCCATAATCGGGTAAATCACTTCCCATCAACCATAAGCTTGCAAGACCAACTCTACCATAACGGACCAGCTCGCGTATTTCGTTGTTGTCACCTTTGGGCACTGTGATTGAACGTTTTGTTGTTTTTTGACACGTATAACAACTATATCTTCTACCATTCTTCTCGTCTATTCTAATTTGGTCATTTTATTTGCTTCGTCAGATCACCACAGACGTTTTCTACTCCTTTTATTCGCACCACACAAGTCACCTTGATCGATCATTTTACACAAGATTTGACGTTTTGCTGTTTTCAAACACATACAACAGCTATGCCTTCTGTCATTCTTCTATTATATTCTTATCTACTCACTTTCTTTGTCTCGTCATATCACCAAACATGTTATGTACTTTTATTCACAACACACAGGTCACTTTGATGTATCATTCCACACAGGATTACACCATAAAGGTATCATCTTCTTTGATCGTCTTCTTTTTTCTTGATCTTTCACATTTATCACCTATGTTGTCAAAATCACCAAAGGCGCTCAGGCGAGGCACATTAAAATTGTGCCGTCAAAGGCGCTCCTCCGATAAGATTCCAGCTATAAACGACATTTTGGCGACTTCCCGGACAGATTCCAGGCAGTTCCCGGCGAACTTCAGCAAATTTCTACCATATTTAACATAAACAAGTCTTTTGTTGAGGTTGTATCACCCGTGTGCGTGCAGAATATAAAGGAAGAAATGAAAAGGAAGAAAATGAGAAGGAAGAAGATGAGAAAATGAAACAGAAATTGTTTTAAAAAAATTATTTTGACAAATGACAATGACAACACACGTATTGCTTTGCAGAAAAACAAAAAGCTTATTGTTTTTTTTGCACACAACAGTATCACCGCATTTCTAAACAAAATTATTTTTTCTTTCAAATCTTTTCTTTATAGCTAGTACATAAACAATATATGTGTTAGAATTTTTTTTACACAGATTATTTTTTAACGGTTTTATATTAGTTATATGATTAGTTGCTAATTGTATTAGTTTTATTAATATATTGAGTAGTACTAATATTATATACCTACCAAATAGATTTCTTATTTTTTCTATTATTCCGCCTTTCTTATCTAGGGTGAGCGCTTTTTCTGCGTCTTGCGCCTAGGCTCTAGCGCCTTACGCCTTCAACAACATAGTTTATCGTGTGTTCCTCCTTACAATACAACACAAGTTTTCTTGTTCCACACAGGTATTGTCCACTTGAACCATATAAGTATTTTGTTGGTCTTCTTCAACATGTACCAAATAAGTGTTGTAGTCCACACAGGTCTTTATTCTTCTCCAGCCTTTTAACCACACATGTTCTTGCATACACCTACTTCCTTCTTGGTAATTGTTTAGATATCACGATTAGGTGAGTATGACTTTCCACACAGGACACTGGATTTGATCTCCAGCTTTCAATCTCAGGTATGAATGAACTTCACCAAGCACCGTACCAATTGTTGGCCCATGCTTAATCACGCTCATACAAGAATACACAATTATTTGGTGGTAAATCATCATAACCTTTAGAGATTTAATTAAACTTAAAAAACGATTGAAGAATTACAAGATCCAAACCATCTGTTTGTAATCACCCAAAAACTTTGAAAACAAGAAAAGACTCCTAACTCAAATAAGAAAACAAATAAGAAAACAACTCTTGACTTATGAAGATTATTGCCATATATTCGGACACCTTTTAAAATTATCACCTTTGTTCTAATCTTGCCCTCGTACTTTCACGTGTGATCAAGATTAAGCCCTAGACTATACAAAGTAGAATCAAACTTCCTTTCGTCTTTTCTAAGCATAATAAGTAACAAAAGACTTAAAAATGCTAAAAGAATGCACAAATCTCACATACCTTGCAAGTCATCTACCCTGTAATAAGGTCCTGCAAAAACGACATAAAAAAGGGTGACAAGTTGTCAAGTGCTTAAACAACATGAAGGGTGGAAGAACAAGAACATATATCTTAGATCAAAACCAGGAGGTGTGCTCTGGAAAGAAAAACCTCATCAAAATACTTACAAGCAATGTTGTAAATGACTTAAGATCATGATTATTGGCCAACTATATATTTATAGACATTACTAAACAGCTATGTGTCGTAATCAAGCTTTTCAAAAACACTTGTAATGTAACTGAGGTAACATAGAATGGGGTATTAATAAAGCATCAAAACCTACTCAACTGTCCAAACTAAAGCAAGTTGGCCAGCTTGGCTTGTTTGAGATCCAAACGCTTTGTTTTTATGGTTAGTCAGTTTAACAATTCAGTCCCGTTTGAAACTTGAAATGGTCATGTAAACCAAAGCGGTCATTTAACCTTTATTATATTTGGAATATGTAGTTATGTATATGTATTACAATCATGAACCATTTTTATCTATTTAAATGTATTCATTCCAACTAATAATAATAAAGAACAAATAAAAAATCAGAATCGAACATTAGACCACCAAACCTCCGATCTGACCCAACCATTCAACCCGGATGGTTTGGTTTGTCTTCTTCGAACTTGTGGGTAGCATTTCAACCCGAATTTTTGTCAAAACCGGCCAAACTAGACTATAGTTTAACATAGAGGTTAAAATAATATATCGTTGAATAAGAAAAGAAACAACTCTAAATAGGACAAGTTCATTACAAGGCAATTTCAAGAAAATCTAATTCATCACAGGACAATTGGTGTGATGGAAAGTGTAGTCAAGAAAAAGAAGGAAAAGTTCCTTCATTTGATAATTCTAGAGTCTAGACCATAGTTACATGGATCGCGGTATGTTTCGGTACGGGGAACGAAAACTGGTACGCAGTTCTTGCATTTCTAAAATTTGATATGAGGGGGGCAGGCTCATTTGGAACACCAATTTGGTACATGGTACGGTGTACCATATAGTCCGGTACGACGTATCATATACAAAACAGTATAAAATAGATTTGTTCAGAAAAATTCAATTTAAAATGAGACATTTCGTAATCATTTTAAAAGCATTTCATTATCATAACAGAAAATTTATAAACATTATCTTGCCATGGCTAACAGCTAACTGTTTTGGTTGTGAGCTTATAATTGATTGAAGAATTTTATGTATGTAAAGTAGTCGTTCATGTGTAAGTTAGAAAAAGACTGTTAGCATTCAGATGGTAAGCATTAAATTCATTCAAAAATTAGTGTGAAAGTGACTGTTGGGATCCAAAACGTGTACCAAAAGCAATTCGATCACCGAATTGCACAATCGGGATTGCGAATTTGATTAAAACAGTTCGATGGGTGATTCAGTCGAGAACGCTCAATTTGATCAATCTGGATCGCGTACCAGCCGCAATTGGTACAATTTTGTATCGCGATTAGGTACGGACGAATTGGTACACGATTCGCGGGGGTATAGTGTTTCTTGTGACTATGTTCTAGACATCAAAAGAGGAAATATTACCCTAAAAGTCAAAGTCAAATGAAAAAAGATATTTGGAATTTGAATGTTATAACTGTAATGAGTTTGGACATTATGCATAAATTGTCCTCTAAGAAAAACAAGCACAAGAGATGTTTAAACTTAGTGCATGAAGATGAGAAACCGACTCTCTTGATGACAAATTACCAAAGCTAATGAGAAAGACACATAAATTTCCTTAGATGAAATGGAAAATGACTAATGGTTCTTATTATCTAAATACTTTAATCATGAAGAACGACTAGTCACTAAAAGGAGTCATGTTCTAGAAGAAGAAAACCCAAGATTAAAAAAGTTAGAAAGAGCATGGTCAGATAAAGAAACGAAAGAAGTTTTTGCAAATCACCAAGAAGATAAGTGGGGTGGTGTCTATGTTGAAGAAGAAATGAGATGCAAGGAATATCAAGATACATCATCAAAGGATGTATTATCACCCGAAAACATGATTGTCACTAAATCAGTTTACAAAAAGAGGAAACGAGAAACAGTTGGTGACTTACCACTAAAAGACAAGCCTGTGGAAATTCAAGAAAATGGAGTTGCAGCTGTTGTGCATGTAAATGAAAATATTCAAGAAAATACGAAAGAACCTGTTCATTTCACAAAAAGATTCTTGTTGTAAAGTTGGTTAAAAAATTCAAGCAAAGGACAGACAGGAAACCAAAGTTTAAAGACAAAAATCCTCTACAACATGCACGTGGTAAAGATGAAGATGTTGAAAGCAGAGATTAAGTGATTAAGGGGGAATGTTGGATTATAATTTTCTAATCCATGAAGGTCAAAGTTATGAGTTAATATTGTAATTGGTATAAAGTTATGTTTTAGAGTCATTATGTGTATATATGTGAAGTCTGGGGGTTGTATATATCAAAAGTCAAACTTAGAAACTAAGTTATGAAGGGGTAGGATGGTATGAAACACCATTTCATCCTCTTGGTGTCTATATGCATGTGTATATATAAATCGAGTTTGTACAAACATGTCGATCAAGTGTAATCAAAACTTGAAGTTCAAGTATTTATTGGGTTTCATTATAGCAGAGTCATGACACTTCCTGCACTGGTATTACTTTGTTCGTTGGACTGATTTCAATTATTCGAAGAAAGATTCTCAGATACGAAGTGGTTGGATTATCAACAGAAGAGAAGAAACGTCAGGACTGTTAGAAAGTACTTTTATTGTATTTTGTTATAGAAGTAGTGGTTTAATGTATTTGTTTTGTCATTATCAAGAAAGGTTTTAAGGTCCAGTTTCTGTTGTATAGATTTGATTATGTGTTATACTTGGAATTAGTTCAGACACTCAAAGGTGGGGCATTTCCTATTTTTAAAGGAACTTACGTACTTGAAACAATGATATCTCCAAATATAGCCCCCTTGGGATATTAGAATATGACGATCAATACAGTGGTTTAAAGTTAAATTGTGTTTGACACTTGAATAAAGGTGGTTGTACCTATCATGTTTCCTTGCCATAAAGTATCCCCTATAATTCATTTAGCATGTCTAACTATTAACTAATAACATGACATCTCAATCAACTAATGTTGTGAGAGAGAAAAGTAAAAAAGCATATTAATAAAAGGTTCTTGTCACTAACCCGTTTTATGGAATTCCATGATTGTGCCCTTAAAAGATAACAAATTAACCCCTTCAAATTAAGAATAATAATGTAATATTAGTGACAAAAATCAAATAATCCCACCTTGATGATTTAATAAAAAGACCTTGAAAGCCTGCAATAAAAAGTTGAAAGAAAATGAACAAATTACATTATGTCCAATCAAACTATGATATACTAAGAAATGGATTAACTACAGACGTCTGAATGACAAAACGAAAGCACTATCGTACACATATCTTCTTGTTACAACTAGAGATGGATTTGTTGCATCTATATCTCTAATGCAACATATAACAAAATTACTATTGATACATTTAAAAGGGTCACACACTAAGCAACTTTATCAAGCACACGTTTATATATGATTTAACATAAGACATTTCTGAAATAATGTATAGAATTAATTGCAAATAGTAATTATTATTATCATTTAGTAAAATAAAAATATATGTTATAAACTACATCAATATATCATTATATCAAATGTAAATAAATCTTATATATAGTAAATAACATTTTTATTTATATGCAATATATGTATAAGCATGTATACACAACTAAGATTGAAGCAAAGATTGATTATGTGTGTGTGATTGGGGGATCATAAATTTTGCCAGAACTTAAAGAACTCATTTGAATCTTACATTACTAATCAATGACTCATGCAGCCGACTTCATGCAGCTGAATCCTAGAATCATCGACAATTTTCTTATCCAAATTGTTGCTTTGTGATTTTTACGTTCTTTTACATGAGTATGAAAAATTACATATATGTAAACAAATGGTCGGTTGAAAAATGTATGTAAATAGACCAACTATTTAATAAAAATGAAGTACCTAAAGGCTTGGGTGTGACAGTAGCTCAATATAGAACCCAAGAAGGTTGTGGGATGGGAGAGGCAAGAAAGGTGAGCATTCCTATTTCCTATGATTTAGGGAAAGATGACAACCTCCATCCTAGAAACTAAAGAATGATGACAGTTTTTTATCTACATAAAATTTAATCAATAAGACTTTGTTGTTTCAAAGTTAATGCTTTAGAGATTGCATATTTTTGTGAAATGGAGTTCATGATATATCCTTTTTACTTTGACAGTTTTTCATCTACATAAAACTACACATGAAATAAAAACAAATGGTTGTTTAACACAAATGGGAGAATATGAAAGGCAATTTAGAATTATACTTTAATATTAGCATATTTTTGGTAGCAATCGATGATAGCATATGCAAAAGCCTAAGAAACATAGTTGTGGTACATCCACCTTGTAACCTAATTTTATAAGGAGTTGATAATCACCGATTGTGATACTGGAAGTTGATTGAACAGCAATGCAAATAGACGACAAGTAAGAAATCGACAAGAAGCAGAAAACAACTAACCGATTATGATGTTGAAAGACGTCAATCCGGTGGTTTGATAATGTGCAGAGATGGTGACTCTGGTGAAGAGCTAATAATATTGATGAAGGGGGAGACCAAAAGAAACACATCCGACTAGACATAAGAGGTGGGGTCAGCTTGACGACTCGTGATTCTACCCTACATTTTTCTCATTAAAGTTATGTGTGACGTTAACGTCGAATTATATTTTTTTTATTTTTTCCCTAGAATATTTTGGTCTCCTCTTGTTTTGCATGAAGTCATCGTAGATTTTTTTTTGTTTTTCTAAAATTATTATACTTTACTTTCTCATTCACATCTTCAACCGGTGAATATTTCTGATTCGGGGTTTTTATTTGTCACTAGATCCGGGTGGTGTTTTCGTCTAGAAAAAAACCACCGAATATCATTTTTTCTCTTAAGTTATTTCCTCGTAACTGCTCCTAACATGCATGGCATTTCATCACATTATGGAAAATCAATATTGTAGGAAACAAGATCGCTCGTTGGTTATGCACTCGCCGAGTTGAATTCATAGGCTTCTAGAGAGTGGGAATCACACTTAGCCCATAGAGCCAACCCGAGCCATACATACATACATTTATATATATATCAATAAATTTATGCAAGGTTTAATAAAACAGGAGACTGAAGGCAATTTCTAAATTTGAACTCAATGAAACAGTAGAAGTGTGGACGATTGGGTCCAATGGCAAAGTCGTTTAAATTTAGAGTGGTGAAGCTCCCTTTAAAATTGAGGGTTCGAGCCCCATCAATATGTGTAAATTTGTTGTGATGTAGATTAGGTTGAGTAGAATGATTAGGGTCGACCCATATGTGTGTTTAGGTAAAACTAGGGTTGTGGGCCCTATTTTTTTAATAAAAAATATGTTCATTGAACTTTCATCATGGGTCGATGGGTATGTCGTTACTCAAGAGGGGGAACTATGAAGGAAGACAAGAATGATTAGGCCAAACTGGCCAAACTCCAAGAGTTGGAAACATTAGAGAATGAATCATGATAAAAGAACGATGAGATGAAGTAGTCAACTGGCAAAAGAGGCTATTACAGTTACCAATGGCACCAGATCATTCAATCAACGCTTCACAAGCAGCCTTTAATGTCGATAATCAGTACGCTTTGCTATAGTTTAGCGTTAATCAATTAGTGCAGTTCTACTTAGGGGTGCTCAACGGGTTGTGTTCGCGGTTCGCTGGGTCGAACTTGGCACAAACCCGAACACGACCCAAACCTGAAAATTTAAACATCACACGTACCCGAATATGAATTGAACTTTAGTAAGTTGACACGAACATGACCTGTTGATCCGAATCATTCAAGTTTTTTTACATGTTCTACTCCAAAAATCTAAATCATATCAAAATGACAATAACATTAAAAAAATTCACATTTGTTGGATCATGTAAGGCTGGTGCAACCAAAACAAACACTTAGAGCAATTTTGGTGCAAGTGTGAAAGACTTCCAAAGGCAAAAGCTGAACTTTTGAGATTAAAGTTAAACGAACTTCCGAAGAGGAATCCTGTCTTCTGAAGACAAAGTCATCCCTCTTCCGAAGATCAACACTTAGAAGAATTCAAGACAATGACTTCCGAAGTATAAAGTCTTAAAGAACAGCACAAGTCTCGGAAGAAGTAGATTCTTCTGAAGTATAAGTGGCTTCAGAAGAACTTGTTCTTTCGAAGCCAACTAACCTTCAGAAAAACCTACTATGAACCAGTAGATATAAGTATGACCCTTCTGACAAGTCGCTGCAACCTTTGAGATACTGCATGGCGATTTTCCATGCCCATGTAGTTGACGATACTTTACTCCACTATTCATTCCTTATCCAAGTGAGTAAAGTTACTAACTTTAGTTGGTGACAAAAGGAAAGTCATGGACATGTCATGACTACCTAATGTAGGATAGTATTTTATCTAAGATACCTTACTACTAGCAATGTAGTATTTGTTTAGCAGTAATTTCCAGCTGGTAATCTTTTGTATAACCGGCTGTATATAGTAGTATATATAGTTATCATTGTAAACTCAGTTAGTATGCTTGTAAGAGTCTTGTAAACTTTGAGTTGAGAAGTAATATATACAAGTATCTTGAAAATTATTTCTTGTATTTGTTTACTTATTATATTATTATTAACTCTTAAGGGACTCTGCTTCATCAATCCGAGCATGACCTTGTGAGTTTGAGAGATAACACTTGTGTTGAGTGACCATACTCCCAGCAGCCATCATGTTCTTATGGGCCATACATTACATTTGTCGAGACACCAAGGTCTCAATAGGCTCAGTCAAGTCCCTTCCAGGATAACTGTGCCTTTATCTCCGGGAATGGGCATTCTAGTGATTTTCAGTTTTGCTTTGATGGTCTAAAATGTATTAGTCCAAATGATGTTGAATACATGGACATTGTTCAATAAATGGCTCTGCTAATTTACAAAGCAAAGAAGTTCTTTAAAAAAATTGGAACGCAATTTTCCCAAAACCCAACCAACAACAAATTCGGGTTTGACAAAACGAAGGCCAACTGTTACAACTATAACCATCTAGGCCACTTTGTCAGGGAATGCAATTCCAAATCCAATCCGAGAGCCACTCAAGCCTCCACACATCCTACCACACCCAAAGCGGCTGGAAAGTTAACTGAACAACGCACAGCTGTTGTTGGTCAAGAGGTTGACTAGAGCTTCATGGTGCAGAATGCGACCCCAGCTCAAGCACTTATGGCTGGAACTGATGACAGCAAGGTATTTTAACACCTTTGTACTCCAGCTTGTATTGCTAAAGTCAAACTGTATTAGGACTACAATATGGAAATCAAATCTGATATTGAGTCTTTGAACATCCTTAAATCTGATTTTGAAAGGGTGGAATCTGACTATAAAATGAAAATTGAAGAGTTAGAGAAAACTGTATCCTCTTTAAAACATGAACACTCCAATTATAGGGCTCAAATCAAAGATTTAATTTTCAAATTGACCGAGGCTCAAGCCCAGCTAGTAATAGTAAGGCTAAAGCCAGGAAGTATGCTATTAAAGAGCAAAACTTCCAAACCATTATTGCATCGTCCTCACACTCAAAGGTCTGTTATCAAAACAAAAATGGGTTATGAACCAATGAAATTGCTCCAGCACATTCTTATAAGTCCATAAGACAACCAAGATGTGGTACTGAAGAGCAAGAGGCTCCACTGTTGACCCACCACCTCATGAGAAGGAGAATTATGTAACTTTGGAGATCATCACATGGAAGGACCAGGTAAAACAACCCATTCTCACCAGTGATGATCAACCCCTGACCACTAAATCTAGAAGAAACAAAGCTAAAGCAACCAAAAAAATTGCTAAGAAAGTGGCTGAGTCCAAGCTAAAGATAGACCCAAAGCAAAAAGGTGTGTTCATTTTAGTCGGATTCCAGGTGGTTGGAAACTCTGATTTAAGAAAAGAGTGTAGTACCAGCACTCCTATCCTACTGAAGGATCAGAAGTTAAAAGGAAAGACTGTTGATGATGATAAGAAGTGCAAGAAACAACACTCTTCACACCTCATGAAGATTAACATTGAATGCATAATGTGTGGTTTGCACAACCACATGTGTCACACCCCAACCTTGACGGCGAAAACGTCGAGATGTGAGGGTTAAGATTGTTCACAACCACATAACGCAAAATTTAAATGCCAATATTAATATTATAAATTTCAAATGGAATACAATCATATGTCTCAAAACATGAAATAGTTCCAAACAAAACAAAGCATAACATAATCATTTTATTCATTTAACTAGGTCCAAATCCTAGTTTATTGCAAGCTTCAAATGATGACATCAAACTTGGGCATTTCCTGAAACATGTTAAAAATAAAGGGTCAACTATAAAGTTGGTGAGTTTCCAAGGGTTTTACTTACATAATATATCAAAGATTACAAGTAGCAATTCATGTCATACGTTATGAGTTAGCAAGTTTATAGAACACATATAGTTACAACCAAACCTCGGCTTGATTATAAGTTTATAAGATTGGCTAAGTGTACTTAGTTCCCATGATGAACAAGTCATACGTCATCAGTAGGCAGCAATACATCGGCTTTAGCACAAAATAGGCTTGTCAGGCCCAAATATCTAAGACGTCGCCAGGCTAGCAATAGTTCATGATTGTAAACAAAATATGTATCTCATATAAGACTTACAACAACATAAATAACCATGACAAATAAGAGTATGAATTGCAAGTACGTTACAAGTTAAACGTTTACAAGTGTATGTTGATAAGGTAACTTGTTTCACCCCAAAATAGTGTGAAATAATATAAAAAGGGGGCAAGGAAACTCACATGATCAACAAGTATATATTTTGCAGGACCGGTTAAGGGCTTAACAATTACAACACAACAACACAAAGAGGAGATTAACCAAACTTGATCAAACAGTAAACTGGATTAACCAAGATAATGATACAAAGAACACAAGTAATAATAAAGAGACAGAACAAGAGATTTGGGTTTCAAGGATGCAGTATATTGCTTTCTCAAGTTCTATTACAAGTGTTACAAAGCATAAAGAAAGATTCTAGAACAAGGAATACTTATACTACAACCTACAGCCGGCTATACTTTGAAAGCAAACTGGATACAATTGACTAGACACAAACAAAATCAATTGTAGAATCAAAAGACATATCTGCCTTTTGACCTTGTGACTATAACATGTCATAGCTCATATCATTATCTATTACAAAAAGGATAAAGTACATAAAGTAGAAGGTTACAGACTCAAGACCTCAATGTACAGTTACCAAAAGCATGTACCTTTTCACCAACTCATGAAAGATGGTGACTTTACAGAGATGCAGCGGAAAGGTGTCTAGCTTTATGGAACAGTACATCAGATAAAGCATGTTACTAAAAGTCTTCGGAAGAAATCTGTCTTTATAGGATGAAGCTTCGGAAGACTTTGTCTCTGAGGCTTCGGAAGACTTCATATTTGGCTTCGGAAGATATTGGTGTTGGCTTCGGAAGATTTTACACTTAGAGTATTTCTAGTGTATGGTGTAAAACTTCCGAAGCAATTCTACTTCAGTTCTTAGTGCATTACTTGCAAAGAGACATTGGATGTTTTGGTTTGCATCAGACTTAAAGGAATCCTTACATATTTGGTGATTAATAAGGAAAAATAATTGTCGTCCCAATATATTCCTTCACGAGGTACCTAAATAAATATATATTTTTTTAAGATTTAACGCCTAATAGCAAGTTAACGAATTTACGAGAACTAGGGTTCAATTTGGGTATTTGGAGGTCTCCTTGTAAGTGCATCAAATAATAATAAAACTAAATAATATACTATTTATATATTTTAAAGAAAATGACATTGAATCATTTATAATAATTAATAAAGTTTAAGTATAAAATTTGAATAATTATTTGAAATAACCATAATTTATACGATATTAATTTAAAGAAAAAGTTTGGATCAAAAATAATTTATTAATTATTATTTACATAAAATTTATCCAATAGTAACCTTTGTTAAAAAGGTTTAAAAAAGATATATATATATATATATATATATATATATATATATATATATATATATATATATATATATATATATATATATATAATTATTTAACCTTAAAAAAATTACAGAGAATATTTTGATGTCCTTAAAAATATTTTAAAATTTATAAAAGTTATTTGTATACTTATATAAAAAATACTATACCTTAATCAAGGCTAAAAAGCCTTTTAAAAAAAATGCATGAGGGTGCCCGGGTTCGAACCCGGGACCTCATGGATGGGGTGGCAATGTCTTAACTAGTGAACCAAGGCTCTCAGCTGCGGTTTATTTGGGTTTTAAAATTTTAAAACATAAACAGAAAAGAAAACCCCCAATTCTTTATGAACCCTAATTTGACAATCCCAAAATTGAACCTTAATTCGATAATGTAAGAGCCTGTAATCATGGGGCTTTTGTTCCCCATGTAATTTCGAGTGTATGTAGGTGTTTAATTTACTCGTTTTGTATCGGTATTCGATGTGCACGTAAAAGACTAAGTCGCGACTGGGGAAGAACTGAGTCAGGTAGAAATCGTTGATGATAACTCAATTAACTTTGTGGGTAGCTTCGTGTGGTGTCCTTGATGCAAAGTCCCTTATCAATTTCGAAATTGAAGCCCGGATGATGGTGTTCGAGTGTGGTGTAGGTTGCGACCGAAGATGATGATGATATTTGAGGATTTGGTGTTTTTAGGTGCAATTGAGAGTTAGGTTTGATTAGAGATAGTTAGACGTTCGATCTGGTTGAATTAATTGAGTTATTATTGATGTTTAAGGCTCGAACGGCTATATGTTTAAGAGGGTTTCGGTTATTCAAGCGTTTGATACTTGTAACCGACAATTAAACGACATTAAGATCACATTCATGTTCGAAATAGTTACTAGGAGCATTTGGAAACGATTTGGGGTTAAAAAAGTGGCCGATTTCGAGTGTTAGGGGGTTGCCCGAGAGTCGCCGGACCCCCTTGGCCAGCGGTCGACGGGAAGAAGGGGGGTGGTTTGGGTTTTTTAAATTTACACATTTAGTCCCCATGATTTTTAGTTTAACATTTTTAGGTTAAAAACTTCCTTTTTAAAGTTTCAAAAGTGGCAATATAACCCCACAAACTTAATTACATTATGTTTTTAAACATTTAAGATTAGTATCTTTTTATAGATTTATAACATTCTTAGTATTTTTAATATTACCTTAGTTATTATAATTAGTAATATTACTAGTATTCTAGTTATTATTATTATTATTATTATTATTATTATTATTATTATTATTATTATTATTATTATTATTATTATTACTATTATTTTAATTATTATTATTAGGAGGTCCGGGTTGTGTTGTCTCAGGTTGTTCAACCTTAACCTCCACTTCAGGTGGGACTTGACTTGGAAGAGAGTGTAAGTCAATCAGTTCAGCACTCTTAATCTTCTACTTGATTACCCTTATATGCTTATCCATTATAGATAGAGACATAGGGCCAAGTCTCCTTCCGGAGAATCCATATAGCTTCAAGAAGCTCATCATCCTTTGTCTGTCAGCAGACTTCTTCATACTCTTTTGGATGATGGCTCTTGACTTTGCAGCTTCTTCCCTTAGCTTCTTCTTAGTTGTCTTTCTCTCCTTGACTAACTCAAGCTCAAGTTGTTTTAAGTACTCAAACTCAACAAAGTCATAGGACAAGGGAAGAAGTGCATATGCCTGATAAAAGCCTGTGGCACTCAGGTAGTTGATCATTTTGATCCTATCTTCTTCTTTGTCTACCTGAGGTTCTTGTTGAACCACATCTTCTTGTACAGGGCTTTCTTGAACTGGGGAGGGAGTAGGAGCATGCTTGTAGAGTCTTTTCTGTCTCTTCTCCTCTTTGAATTGGAGAAGTAACCTTGCATCCCCTTTTTCTTTCATCTCTCTTGACACTTCCATGTCAGCTAGTTCATTTAGTTGTTCTAAGGGGAGAGAAATGATTTCATCAATGTCATAGTTCTTGGTCTGCAGATAAGTAATCTTGACTGACCTCAACTCATCATCTTGAGTATTTGGTCTGGGGGCAGCCCTGATTGCAGCTTGCATAAAACCTAAAGACCCAGAGGAACTTTCTCCCCTTAGCTTCATCTTCCTCTCTCTCTCTTCCTCCTCAATTTCCTCAGGAGTCAAAATCCTTTTTCCTTTGTCACCCATAGACCTTTGTGACTCAGGGTGGATAGAGGCTTGGCCTACATTGCTTGGTATAGCATCCATGCTCTGGCCAGAGAGAGGCTGAGAAACACCTTCACCAGCAGGTGTCTTAGAGGGAATGTGAATCTCTACAGCAGTTGATGATGATGAGACAGGGGTCTCAGGTTCTGCCACTGGGCCTTCAGTCAAGGTTTCCCCTATGAAACTAATCTTAGGGTCCACCTCAACATCTAGTTGACCGATGACATTGCCTGATTTCCTAAGTCTCCTTCTTTAGCTGAACTCTGCAGTGATCCTGTATTGGATTCTTTGAGCCAATCTGTCAGCCTGTCTTGAGTTGCTTGGATTGACAAGTGGCATATTGACTAGATCCAAACCTTCATAGAAGTTCAAATTTTGAAAGTCAAATACTTCTTGTTGCCTTTGAACTCTATGAAGAATGAGGGCTCTTCTATCAGCATCATACCTCCACCTTATAATGTAGTTTGAAGTTCCTTGAGGTGGGGATGACACAACCCTTGGTATGCCTTCCTCAAAGAGACTCCTGATGATAGAGTCTATAGAATCCACATTAATGTGAACTTGAGGAAGTTGCTGAGAATGCACAATTGCAAGTGAGGATGGTGAGTCCTCTATGTCCATTCTCTGTGAAGAACTCCCAGGTTCTGTGGCTGCAATAACTTTCTCCTCCTTTTTGGTAGCATCACCCACTTGCATAGGTGAGCTGGAGGATAAATCAATCATATCCACAGGTTCTTGTGTTCCTGGTTGAGCTCTTCTTAAAGGTCTCCCAGCTAGTTTTTCCTTAAGATATGAAATCTGAAGTTGCTGATCATTGACCCTGTTGTGCAAGGTAGTCACCTGAGATTCAAGGTGACTAACCTTTGAGACTAGGTAAGTGCATGTTTTAGACAATTTGTGCACCATTAGTCACAGATTCCCCTCTTCTTCATCAGAAGAATCATTGGGGGATGAGATGATTGGACCAAAGTCCTCTCTCTCACCACCAGCTTGAGGTTCTTGGCTGCTGGTTTTCCTCTGCTCACTAGCAATCTCAGTTGAGATGTTAGTGGGCTGAGTTGCCATGGTTGAGTTCTTAATGATGTAATCACTTGCAGAAGTGAGAGCCTATTCCATATGGACATCCTGAACAGATTCAGAAATGTCCACCTCAGTTATAGGTGACTGATGTGGGCTAGATTGAGGAGATTCAGAAGTACTCATCTCTCTTTGAGTAGGGGAAGAGAAGAGAGACTCATGATACTCACTGAATCCTAAGTCTTCATCAGTATAGAAGGATAGGTTGGGAATGGATTGATTTAGATCTAAAGCCTGGGGATGGTAACTGTCCCCTGAAGGTTGTTCACTTGAGTGTTGAGACTCAGATTGAAGGCTTAAGGCTGTTGGGCTTGTGAGCTCATCAGGGTGAGCATGAGGAACCTCATCCCTGATAGTTGAAGAGATGGGAGTGGTTTGCTCCTCAGGGGAAGTGGGAGCTCTAGTGTCCACTTCCTCCTGTAAAGATGAGTATATGGGGACCTGCACAGACTCAATAGCTTGAGCAGGGGTTCGTTTGGATTTTCTTTGGTAAGTTAGGGTTTTTTGAGGCCTTTTTAGTGGTAAAGAGGTAGAAGGTGTGGGTTCAACACTAGCTTGTGTTGCTAGGTTGTCACCTTGAGCAATAAGCTCTAACATTTTGGGGACAAGGGCTGTTTCTACCCCTGAGAAGCCTCAGTTGGCTTCTTCATTATTTTAAAGATGTCGGGCTTCATCTGTCCCAATTTAAGAATATTATCAACTTCCCTCAACTGTGAGCCCAGTTCACAGTTGAGAATGTGTTGAACATATCTAGGAAACATATAATACTCTAAGGAGTCCAAGTTTGCAAGTAAATTGGTATAAACAAATTGAGAGTACCTGAACTTGACCCCTTGAACCATTCCATACACTATGAAGGAGAGATCTTTAGGAATCTGGTCCCACCCTCCATGCTTGTTTGACAAGCTGTGGATAACCACATGGAGTAGGTATTTCCATTGGGATGAGACCTTTCCTTTCCTGAAGGTCTTTACAGAGAAATCTCCCTCATAGCCCATCTGCTCAAAAGAATGACTGACAGCTTCCTTTGGGAAGGACAACTCACCTTCTTCATCATCTAGCTGCAAATGAGTATTGATGATGGCCGGAGTGATGAAGATTGTCCTCCCTTGCAATGTGGCAGACAGTGCCTTCTCCCCATCCATAATGACCTCTTGGCAGGTCTTCCAGAATTCAAGCAGATGATCCTCATACAGAGTAGGATCAATGGTTAGGGAGGTGAAATAATTTGATAGAGTTAAGAATTGGCAAATCTCTGAGAAACTTTCATCTTTCTCAGAGCTTAATAGAGCAACCTGGTTGTGTTGCCTGTGAAGTTGCATGGAGAAATCTGGGTTGTTTATGCGGTTAAGGTTGGCCATTTGAGAAGCTTAAGGTTGAAGAAAGGTAAAAAGCAAAGTCGGTTTTGGGAATTAGGTTTGAGGAATAGTAGAATTGAAGAAGATAGTGAGGAAGAGGGGGAACCGTTGGGTATTTATGTGAAAAGGGATTTGAACCAAAGTTAATGAAAGAGGATAAACTTTGAAATCCGAAAGTCGGTCCCACCTCTGAAAAAGTAGTTTACTTTTGCTCAAAAAGTAGTTTTCTTGGAATTCAAAAAGCTTCCGAAGGTAAATTATCATCGGAAGTTTTAATAAAAAAGCTTCCGAAGCTAAAATGACTTCGGAAGATTTTCCTGAGGGTCTTGGAAATTTTGCTTCGGAAGAGAAATAAACACTTGAATGCTTTGTATATGAAACAGCAAAGCTTCCGAGAGTTAATTTTGCTTCGGAAGAAAAAAGTCCTTAAAAACAAATAAGTGTCTGAGACAAGAATTTAAGCTTCGGAAGATAGATTTAGACTTCTTCCGAAGGTAAAATTTCTTAGACAGTTATTTATTTTGAAGACATGATTTTCTTCCGAAGGTAAAAGTATATCTTCCGAAGGATCAGAAAATTTTCAAGAATCTAAGGAAAGTCTTCAAAAAGGATTTTATATCCAGAGAAAACATGAGCTTATGAAAGTGATGAACTAGACAACTTAGCACACACATATTTTAAGAAATAATTTGAATTAATTTTAAGAAAAGATCTACTCAAAGTTAATCATCCCAATAGCTGATATTAGATATTCAAATCTCTGTTCATCAAAAGCTTTTGTAAACAGATCAACATATTGTTCATCTGTATGAACTTTGACTAGTTTAATCAATCCCTTTTCATAGTTATCTCTTATTAAATGATACCTGATATTGATGTGTTTGGTCCTTGAGTGCTGCACAGGGTTCTTAGTGATAAAGATAGTACTATTGTTGTCTATGTGGATAGGAGTCTCCTTGAAGTTAAATCCATAGTCCAGCATCTGATTTTGAATCCAAAGCACTTGAGCATAACAACTTGCAGCAGCAATGTATTCAGCCTCAGCAGTTGATGCAGACACACAGGATTGTTTCTTGCATTGCCATGAGACAACCCTTCCACCAAGGAATTGACATCCCCCAGATGTAGGCTTTGCAGTCATGTTGCAACCACCATAATCACTATCTGTATAGGCATACAGATTGAAGTCAGGATTCTTTGGATACCATAAACCAAGTGTTGAAGCACCTTTGAGGTATCTTAAAATCCTTTTGACAGTGATGAGATGAGACATCTTAGGGTTGGCTTGATATCTTGCACAAATACATGTAGCAAACATGATATTAGGCCTACTAGCTGTAAGATACATGAGAGACCCAATCATAGCCCTGTATAAATGTTCATCTACACACTCCCCCTCAAGATCAGGTCCAAGGGAGTGGTTTCTGGCTATGGGTGTCTTAGCAATCTTACAATCAGTCATGTTGAACCTCTTGAGTATGTCCTGAACATACTTTGACTGACTTATGAAGATGCCATCTTCAACTTGCTTCACTTGAATTCCCAGAAAGAAATTGAGTTCTCCCATTGCACTCATTTCAAATGTGTCTTTCATCAGCTTCTCAAAGTCTTTGCAGAGCTTTGGATTAGTTGAACCAAAGATGATGTCATCTACATATACCTGAACTAGCAATAAGTCATTTCCCTGTCCTTTGATGAAGAGAGTTCCATCTATAGTACCTCTCCTGTATCCATGTTTACAAAGATACTCAGATAATGTCTCATACCACTTCCTGGCTGATGCAGCCCATAAAGAGCTTTGTCAAGCTTGTAGACATAATCAGGATGATCAGGGTCTACAAAACCAGGTGGCTGTTTGACATAAACCTCTTCATCAATCACTCCATACAGAAAAGCACACTTTACATCAAGTTGAAAGACCTTGAAGTTCTTGGATGCAGCAAATGCCAGGAATATCCTAACAGCTTCTAATCTTGCTACAGGAGCAAAGACATCAGTCTAGTCAATCCCTTCTTCTTGTGTGTATCCTCAAACAACTAGTCTTGCCTTGTTTTTGATGATAATGCCTCTATCATCCTTCTTATTCCTAAAAACCCATTTGGTTTCAATGGTGGTCTTCCCATGAGGAAGAGGACAAAGGTTCCAAACTTTTTGCCTTTTGAATTGAAGCAACTCTTGTTGCATAGCTTCAACCCAACTTCCATCCTTTAGAGCTTCATCAACTTTCTTTGGCTCTATCTGGGATAAGAAACAAGAGTGAAGAAAACATTTGCTTCATGGGTTTGTACTCTTGTTCTTACCCCTGTGACAACATCTCCAATGATGTTTGTGGTGGGGTGAGACTTGTGGATCCTTAGCTGAGGGATCACAGCAAGTTGCTGAGAAAGATCCAAATTTGAGAAATTTAGATCTGGCATAGATGATTCACCCTCCATATTACCACACTTATCAAGATTAACTTGATCCAATGAGTGTGTGACATCATTGATGTTGTCATCTATGGTGTGGTTATTAGCATCAAGGAATTCCTGATCACTTTCACCATCACCATTGTTGTCTTCCACAATTGAGGTATCTTTATCTGGTTTTGGAGTCTCTGAGCTGGAATTTGAAGGCATACCAGATGTATCAGCTGAATTTGTCATTGTAGTGCTGATAGAAACCTCATTTGCTGAAGTAGTTCTAACTGGAGTTGAAGATGTATGAGATGAGGGTCTTCCTAGCTCAAATCTTGGATCAAGATCACCTGTATTTAAATTTTCTGTAGATCCTGAAA
The DNA here is from genome assembly GCA_025215565.1 of Flaveria ramosissima. Lineage (NCBI taxonomy): Eukaryota > Viridiplantae > Streptophyta > Magnoliopsida > Asterales > Asteraceae > Flaveria > Flaveria ramosissima. Next base: position 46,716,059 of record CM046036.1, on the reverse strand, counting down.
CATTCTCACAAGATTTGTTAAAACAGTTGGTAACTAAATCAAGATCAAATAGCCAATCAGGACCAGAACCAGCCACACAGGGTGTGTGTTCATTGAAAGTCACATTGGCTGACTCCTCAACAATTCTAGTTCTGAGATTGTATACTCTATAAGCCTTGGATTGGGAAGAGTATCCAATGAAGTGTCCATCATTGATTTCTCAGCAAACTTGGCAATTTGATCCTTGGTATTTAAGATGGTGCAGGGACATCCAAATGACCTGAGAAAACTCATAAGGAGTCTTACCATGAGTCTTAACTACTAAAACTCTGTTTTGCACATAGCAAGCAGTATTTACTGCCTCTGCCCAGAAGGTGATGGGCAGTTTAGAGTCAGACAACATAGTTCTTGCAGCTTCAATTAGTGTCCTGTTTCTCCTCTCAGCAACACCATTTTGCTGAGGAGTCCTGGGAGCACTGTATTGTCTTGTAATACCTTTATCATCACAAAATGTATCAAGGATTTGATTCTTGAATTCAGTCCCTTGATCACATCTTATGGTTTTGACCTTGTGATCACTTTGATTCTCAATTTTTAAGATGAAATTCTTCAGAATCTCAGGGGTTTCATCCTTAGTTCTAAGAAAGAAAACCCAAGTGAATCTTGTAAAATCATCTGTGATCACCAAACAATAAGAGGTCCTTCCTAGGCTCATTACACTGGTGGGTGCAATGAGATCCATATGTAACAAATGTAGGGGAGTAGTGATAGAGTTCTTTTCCTTAGGCTTGTGAGATACCTTATGTTGCTTCCCTTTCAGGCATGCAACACAATGATCATCACTTGTAAACTCTTTCTTTGGCATTCCAGTTACCAAATCATGTTTAATTAGTTTATTCATGTTCTTAAAGTTTACATGGCACATTCTTTTATGCCATAGAAAAGACTCATCACTATTTGCTTTAGATAGAAAGCATGAAACTTCTCCAGAGGGAGATGTTTCTTGCAAATCCATCTTGTACATGTTCCCTTTCCTGGGGGCTCTAAGCAGGATGTGCTCATGAGGAATGACCACTCCAGGCTTGAGAACAATGCACTCATGCTCAGTAAAGAGCATGTTATGACTCTGATCACAAAATTGGGATACACTCAGAAGATTGTACCCAAGCTCCTTGACAAAGTTTACCTTTTCAATGCTGAGCTTACCATTTGTGACCTTGCCCTTCCAGAAATGTAACCACCTTCATCTCCTCCAAAAGCAACTGGTCCTCCATCAATTCTCTCAAAGTTATAGAGTAGTGACCTATTGCTTGTCATGTGCCTGGAACAACCACTATCAATGATCCAGACATTCCTGTTTGTCTTGAGCTGTTCCTGCACAAAGAAAATGATTAGTTACATTTGGAAACCCAAGCCTTACTTGTCTTGGGCTCACTAAGTATAATAGAAGGTAATGCAACAGTAATAGATCCTATGGTTGTGCTAGAGGGATCTTGAGCTGTTGTTGATGGAGAAACTTCAGTCACTTGGTCTTTCTTAGACTTCCACACCACCTTTGGAGTCTTGGACTTGACCTTCAAAACCTTGAAAGCTTTTGGGACTTCACAAGTTTTGATGACTGAACCTTCGGAAGATTCTTCAGTCACTGCAGCAGACTTCAGTGCTTCGGAAGAATTCCTTTCTTCCGAGACCAACTTTTCTTCCGAAGGTAATTTTCCATTTACCTTCTTCTTTGATTTGGAGCTTCCGAAGGAAACAGATTTTCCTTCCGAAGCTTGAATTTTCTTGAAACTCTTTGAAGTCTTTGTCTTGGTCATATGGACAGTACTTTTAGGATTGTATGGACAATCCTTAGCAATGTGAGGGATACTTTCACACATGACACACAACATTTTCTTCTTCACAAGAGTCTCCTTATGAGAGCAAGACTGTCTTTGGTCACATCCCTTCTCCACCTTCATCTTTGTAGATGCTGAGACAGTTCTTTTGGGCTGTGAACTGTTCTTGGAGTTTGATGGTCCAGGCTGTGCAGCAGTGGTACACAGCAGATCAGTCTTCTTTTTGGTACTGAGATGATTTGGACAAGAACCAAAACTCTTAGCTGAAGAGTTTTGGTTGATGTCTTCAGTCTTTACTACTTCAAACCCTGCAGAGATAAAAACTTGTTTCTGCTTAGAGTCAAAAGTAGCCTTGATCTCTTGAGCCTTCTTTGCTTTTCTTTTGCTCTTCCTGATCAAGTTCTTTCTCTTTGACTTGGTCATCACAGTAGACTTCTTCTCCTCAAAGGATAGTGGCCCTTAGTAGAATCCTCCTCTTCACTCTTCTCAGAGGAATTCTTCACTATCTCTTCTTCATCCTCTTCACTTATAGGATCTATGAGAGGAAGCTCATCTTCACAAGTTCCACACCTAGGAGATCTTACAGACAAGATTGTGTGTGGAGGAGCTATCTCATTTGATCCCAGTCCCTGTCTATTTTGATAACACACTTTGTTGTGCAGGGATGAGGATATCTTGTTCGTGAAGGTCTCTTCTTCAAGAACACTCTTTTCTGCCCTGGCTTTCTTGATCACAAGCTCAGCCTGGCACTCAGTCAGCTTGGTTATGAGATCTTGGATTTGAGTCCTAAAATGTATGTTCATGTTTTAGAACTGAAATGGTTTTCTCTAAGTCCTCTATCTTTAGTTTATAATCATTTTCAGACTTTCTAAAATCAGATTTTAAAATGTTTAAGGACTCAAGATCAGATCTCATCTCCAAGTTATAGGACCTATATCTGTTAACTTTAGCAATGCATTCAGGAGTACAGAGACGTTCCAATACCTTGGCTTCATCATGATCTGCCATTAGTGCTTGGTTTGGAGAAGCATCTTCCACCTACAGCAGCTTGTTGCTGTGGCTTCTCATTCTCCGGGGCTTTGTCAGTGTAGTTTGGTCTGGTTTGTGCTTGGCCACTATTTGTTTTAGGTGCCTTGCACTCTCTAGCAAAGTGGCCCATCAAGTTACAGTTGTAGCACTTGACTTTGCTTTTATCCAAGCCAAACTTTCCACTGGTTGCATTGCTTGGAAACCTCCTTCCAGTTCTCTTGTAAAACTTCTTGGCTCTATGAGTGAGAAGAGCCATCTGCTGAACTATTTCCATATATTCCAGGTCATCAGGATGGATACAATCCAGGTCTTCAAGAGTGAAAAGAGAGTTGCCACAACTTTCATCAAAAGACATAAAGGCTTGAGAAGAGCTTGTCTCTTGGAATAGGCTTCCTTGAGTATAGTTCTCCCTGGGTGTCTCTGGGAAGGTGATGAAAGGACCCTTTGGTGAGTTGTCAGGGTAGCATATGAGATGATGTTGGGGTTCTATGCTATCCCTTTCAACCACATGCAGAGCTGAACCCAATTGATTGTTGGAGTTACCAGATGAACCTTGCATGTTCATCTCCATCTGGTAGCCACTGAGAATCCCATATAACTCTGTCAGAGTAAGAGTTTTGAGATTTTTAGTCCTCTTGATCACCACACAGTAGTGTGTCCATTGCCTAGGAAGTGAGGACATGAACTTCCTTACAATGTCTCTGTTTTCAAGAGGAACTCCTCCATCCACAAGGGTATCCACTATCTCAACATACCTGAAGTATTGCTGAGTCATGGTTTCACCTGTTTTGAAGGTGAAGTTTTCAAACTGCTGCTTCAGGAGATCTTTCTTGTTCTCCTTGGCTTCAGAGGAGCCTTCATACATCAGTTTTAGTGCATCCTACAGCTGTTTAGCTGTTTTGCACTTCTTGAAACCTCTGTACACAGAGTTTGGAAGGGCAGTTTGAAAAGCAGTCATGGCCTTTCTATCAATCTCTACTCTCTTCCTATCTTCATCAGAGTAGTTAGCCACATCTTTGAGGATCATACCAACACCAGTAGTAGAAGGAGTGCTGGGTATGAAAGGTCCATTTTCAATAGATTCCCATATTCTTGAGTCTAGAGACCTGATGAAACCTTCCATTCTCATACACCAGGTATCAAAGTCATCAAGAGTGATCAGTCGGGACTTGTTCATGGTTCCAGTCTCCATATCACTCTTTGAAATGGATGCCATTTTGAAAGTTTAGTATTTGTGTTTGTGAGGGATCTTAAGATGGTGAGATCTTATATCAAGATCCTGAAAAGCTCTGATACCAATTGCAGGACCGGTTAAGGGCTTAACTATTACAACACAACAACACAAAGAGGAGATTAACCAAACTTGATCAAACAGTAAACTGGATTAACCAAGATAATGATACAAAGAACACAAGTAATAATAAAGAGACAGAACAAGAGATTTGGGTTTCAAGGATGCAGTATATTGCTTTGTCAAGTTCTATTACAAGTGTTACAAAGCATAAAGAAAGATACTAGAACAAGGAATACTTATACTACAACCTACAGCCGGCTATACTTTGAAAGCCAGCTGGATACAATTGACTAAACACAAACAAAATCAATTGTAGAATCAAAAGGCATATCTGCCTTTTGACCTTGTGACTATGACATACCATAGCTCACATCCTTATCTTTACAAAAAGGATAAAGTACATAAAGTAGAAGGTTACAGACTCAAGACCTCAATGTACAGTTACCAAAAGCATGGACCTTTTCACCAACTCATGAAGTTGGTGACTTTACAGAATGCAGCGGAAAGGTGTCCAGCTTTATGGAACAGTACATCAGATAAAGCATGTTAGTAAAAGTCTTTGGAAGAAATCTGTCTTCATAGGATGAAGCTTCGGAAGACTTTGTCTCTGAGGCTTCGGAAGACTTCATATTTGGCTTCGGAAGATATTGGTCTTGGCTTCGGAAGATTTTACACTTAGAATATTTCTAGTGTATGGTGTAAAACTTCCGAAGCAATTCTACTTCAGTTCTTAGTGCATTACTTGCAGAGAGACATTGGATGTTTGGTTTGCATCAGACTTAAAGGAATCCTTACATATTTGGTGATAATAAGGAAAAATAATTGTCGTCCCAATGTATTCCTTCACGAGGTACCTAAATATATATATATATATATTTTCAAGATTTAATGCCTAATAGCAAATTTAACGAATTTTTCGAGAACTAGGGTTCAATTTGGGTATTTGGAGGTGTCCTTGTAAGTGCATCAAATGATAATAAAATTAAATAATATTCTATTTATATATTTTAAAGAAATGACATTGAATCATTTAATAATTAATAAAATTTAAGTATAAAATTGAATAATGAAATAATCATATAATTAAAAAAATTTAAGAAAAATTTAAATTATTTTTTAAATATCCATAATTTATACGATATAATTTAAAGAAAAGTTTGGATACATAAAATAAATATATATTAATTATATATATATACATAAATATTTATATAATAGTAACCTTTGTTAAAAATATTTTTTAAAAGATATACATATATACATATATATATATATATAGATATAGATATATTATATATATATATATATATATATATATATATACATATATATATATATATATATATATATATATATATATATATATATAATTATTTAACCTTAAAAAAATTACAGAGAATATTTTGATGTCCTTAAAAATATTTAAAATTTATAAAAGTTATTTTTATACTTATATAAAAATACTATACCTTAATCAATGCTAAAAAGCCTTTAAAAAAATGCATGAGGGTGCCCGGGTTCGAACCCGGGACCTCATGGATGGGGAGGCAATGTCTTAACTAGTTAACCAAGGCTCTCAGCCGCGGTTTATTTGGGTTTTAAAATTTTAAAAAATAAACAGAAAAGAAAACCCCCAATTCTTTATGAACCCTAATTTGACAATCCTAAAATTGAACCTTAATTCGATAATGTAAGAGCCTGTAATCATGGGGCTTTTGTTCCCCATGTAATTTCAAGTGTATGTAGGTGTTTAATTTACTCGTTTTGAATCGGTATTCGATGTGCACATAAAAGACTAAGTCGCGACTGGGGAAGAACTGAGTCAGGTAGAAATCGTTGATGATAACTCAATTAACTTTGTGGGTAGCTTCGTGTAGTGTCCTTGATGCAAAGTCCCTTTTCAATTTCGAAATTGAAGCCCGGATGATGGTGTTCGAGTGTGGTGTAGGTTGCGACCGAAGATGATGATGAAATTCGAGGATTTGGTGTTTTTAGGTGCAATTGAGAGTTGGGTTTGATTAGAGATAGTTAGACGTTCGATCTGGTTGAATTAATTGAGTTATTATTGATGTTTAAGGCTCGAACGGCTATATGTTTAAGAGGGTTTCGGTTATTCAAGCGTTTGATACTTGTAACCGACAATTAAACGACATTAAGATCACATTCATGTTCGAAATAGTTACTAGGAGCATTTGGAAACGATTTGGGGTTAAAAAAGTGGCCGATTTCGAGTGTTAGGGGGTTGCCCGAGAGTCGCCGGACCCCCTTGGCCAGCGGTCGACCGGAAGAAGGGGGGTGGTTTGGGTTTTTTAAATTTACACATTTAGTCCCCATCATTTTTAGTTTAACATTTTTAGGTTAAAAACTTCCTTTTTAAAGTTTCAAAAGTAGCAATATAACCCCACAAACTTAATTACATTATGTTTTTAAACATTTAAGATTAGTATCTTTTTATAGATTTATAACATTCTTAGTATTTTTAATACTACCTTAGTTATTATAATTAGTAATATTACTAGTATTCTAGTTATTATTATAATTATTATTATTATTATTATTATTATTATTATTATTATTACTACTACTACTATTATTTTAATTATTATTATTAGGATTATTATCATTATTATAACTTATTATTATTGCTACTATTATTAATATTAACATAACTAGTGTTTTTCCACCCGCGCGTTGCGGCGGGGTTTCGTTTGGACACTTGAGTTAACAGTAGCCATACTTCAATAAGTGTTGGCTAATGGTCATGTTACAAAATGTGTTACATGGAGTATCTATAATGTTTGATTAGCATTGGTAGAAAAGACTTGACTTTCTTAGAGTTTTTGCAGGAGTGGGTTAGCATACGGAGAAACCATAGGTTTGAAAGAGTTGGATTTCTTTAGCAATATAACATGCACGTGTAATGTAACTAAAGAAAATCAAATAAACTTTGTGAGCTTCTAGCCTCCATGCATAGATGCAACAATACCTTGTCTCCTGTACATATGATGAAACACTTAATAACACAATCATATTATTATTCTCAAGTTACTTGTATTCAAGTAATGCAAAAAGATATATTAAAAAACACACTTAAATTCAACAACACTATTACAGTTTTTTTGATCCTTAAATGTAATAAGAGTCTCATATGCAAGTTCAAACGAAAAGGGAGTTTATCTGTATACCTCCTATTATATTTATGCCAATAATAGTCACCATCCAAAGACCTAACCTAATATAAGTGATACAATACTAATTTACTATGAAGTCAAACCAAGACAAATAATTAAAATAAGAATCAACTGCAGTATAAAATTTCAAGCAGCCACACAGTAAGTGGGTACCGAGAATAACGTTGGAACTGATAAGGCGTTATCGTATAACCCATGATAGTTTGACTTGGTAGGCTTAAGCGTCGCTATTAGACTGAAATACAAAGAGTTGACTTGAGAATCAGTGGCATCTTGTGCATCTTTGTCAAATACATGCTTTGCGGTGGCGATTAATCTTTGTTCGTAGTTCATCATCCTATGGTACAAATCGAGTACAACATATATGGATCTAATACTTGCCAAAAGACAACTAAAAATCACCGTAATTAATGAAATGAAAGACCTTACACAAATCATTATTACTTAATTGTAACAACTAACCTGGTATTCTACTTCCACGAGAATAAAGTGTAAATGGTTGTCGACGATGGACAATTATTCGAACCTGCAAATTGAATAAGCAACGAATGAGAAAGCTTCATACCAAAATATCATGAAACATGTTGCTAATTGATTATATGATTTGATTTCTTTAAAGCATTATTTTATGACACTAATATTATCACCAAAAGTTATGTGAAGTAGCATAAATATTGCCATAAAAATACAATTGGTTTCGAGGAATATTTTTTTTTCTTGATTGTTGCCTTTGAAGGACAATGCGACCATTTTTAACCTAAATGGTTAACGTTTAAAAATTAGCATAAGACTAAACAACTTAACTATAACCATACTTAATAAACAAATTGATCGAAGGGCTAACCAAGATCAAGTGATTGAAAATGTGCTTACATTCTATAGACAACTCACGTATAAACAAAGGGCAACTAACCCGATCAATCGAAAGTCAAAATACAAAAAAAAAACTAAAATAGAGTTCTCATTTCTTCCCAAATGGACGCTATCAATTTTAATCAACAATAAAAGTAAACTTAAATCAATTAGAAAAGCCCCATTACAATTACAGACATGAAACCTCATTATGAAAACTTTATATAGTTTCTTTGATAAAAAATGCCTTAATTGTGCCTATGACTTGCAGCAAGTTAAAAACCACAAAACATAACATGCCAAAATGATATATATGATAACCAAATTAATAAACCATGTCTAGCAAAGGTCCAGAGCCTTTTTTCTGCAATTTGAAAAACATTTTCTTAACATAATCTACCTAAGTGCTATTATTATATATATATATAAATTTTCCCATACCTATTCTACAACCATTTTGCCAAGTAACTAAAGACATCAAAACAAATAGGAAATCAGCAATGAACATATTGTAGCACCACATATTAAACCTTTCTAGTGTTATTAGTTCCCAATCTAATAGAAAATATAAAGCAAAAGTACAAAACTAAGGTAAGGGACTAACGAAAGCTTGTTAGAAAAAGGGTACTGAGATTCTGAGAAGATGTAATCAGAAACAATTAAATGTATCAAATCAATAACGCAATCAAATGCATACCGTAATGTGCCCCGACCAGACATAGATCAATAATTCTAAACACTAACATAGCACACACGTGAAACAACGAACGTGAACAATACCTAGTAGCCTACAAGGTGAGGAAACGGAAAATTAGCAAAATCCCATTACCATTACAAAAATTCATTAAACCCACACCCAAGTAAGTAGGTGTTTGGTACCCCCTGCTATACTCACTCCTGATTTTCCTTTCTTCAACATAATAAGCATAAACATCAGGAGAAATGACATGTTCAACCATTACTTACGTCACTACATGCTCTCGATTTGATTACCGGACCATCATCTGTTTATCATATACCTTTTCCCAGAAAAAAAAAACATTTTTGCATTCACTGTATCAATTAGAATCCTAAGACCATTTTATTTTAACCCAATTGAAAAATCCCAACCGAAGACTGGTAGAATGAAAGATTTAATGCAATGAGATTTGATTCAAACCTTAGCCTTCTATTTATTGTAGCAGAAGCAATATGTAAAATAAAGTTCGGGTTAGTGCTTCTCCGCCATTTGATTGATGCATGCAGGCGCTACAGCTACTTGATTACCGTTTCCTTCTGCCATCACCGTCATTTAGGCAGTCGTTTCATCATGAGACGGAGCTGGAGTAGTGGCGGTGGTTGTTGTGGTAGCTACCTTTGTATACCACATGAAGATAAGAACTTAAATCACTTACATATGCAAAACCGTCATCATGGCCGCCGATCTATGGCGGCATCTCACTAGACATATCCAAGGAAACGCCGTAACATTCTATCGGGAGATAGCCGCTGGTGGCGGCATGAGCGCGGGACCAACCAATACCATCCGTACGACCACCGCAACCGCAACCAACTTGACACCACCACAGGCAACCACCAAAGCCGATGGTTGGGTTTGGGATCATAGCCCCAGTTGAAATCGTGAATGACCGGTTCCACCGATCATCCTCCTGTAACCCACAGCCTTTACAGACAGGTAACAGCCGGAGCCTCGACCACCGCCATCCAACTAAGGAGACGGCGAGACCAGCAGCACCACCGCACCGAAAAAACCAGAAAACAGGAGAGGACTATTTTTCTGTCTATAAAGGTGATTTGGGAGAGGGGGCAGATTGCAAAACAGAGAACTATGGTGTCCAAACTAAAAAAACCCACAGCAACACTTTTTCTGTATTTGCTTTTTTAATATATAGGATAATAATTATTATTTAATATTTATATTTTTAACTTTCATACATTAAAACTTAATGACAATAGTGAATAAGCATAAACAACACATGAGTTTCATAATTGACAATAATGACCCTTATAAGGCTAAACGAAGTTAACATTTATTAACGAAAAAATACAAGATGTTACAGTCCCCCCAACTTATAAGAATTTCGTCCCGAAATTAAGAATGAAACTATACGAATAAAAACGGGTATTTCTTCTTCATGTGCTCCTCACGTTCCCAAGTAAATTCAACGCCACGCTAATTCTCCCAACGAACCTTGATGATTAGAGTAGTTGTGGTTCTAGTCTTCTTCATAATGTGATCCATGATCTCAACAGGTTTCTCAACAAAGTGCAATGACTCGTCGATCTAGATGTCTTCCAACGGAACATGCAGACTTTCGTCAGCCAAGCACCTTCTCAAATTTGAGACGTAGAACACAGGATGAACTCCACCAAGGTCGGAAGGTAATTCTAGTTTGTAAGCCACTTTCCCGATCATCTTCAGAATCTTGAAAGGTCCTACAAATCTTGGAGCCAGTTTACCCTTCGTCCAAAGCGAAGAACACCTTTCCACGGTGAGACCTTTAGAAGAACCATATCTCCAACTTGAAATTCTAGTGGCTTACGTCGCTTGTCGGCATAGCTCTTTTGTCGACTTCTTGCCACTTCAAGGTTCTTGCGAATTATAGAGACTTTATTGGTCGTTTCTTGTATGAGTTCAGGACCAGTAATGAAGTTTTCACCAATGTCGGTCCAACAGATCGGTGAACGACATTTACGACCATAAAGTGCTTCGAACGTTGCCATCTTGATACTCGACTGGTAACTATTGTTATATGAAAATTCCGCGAGCGGTAGATGCGTATCCTAATCGCCACCAAAATCAAGAACACAAAGGCGTAGCAAATCCTCCAAGGTTTGGATGGTTCGCTCGGTTTGACCATCAGTTAGAGGATGGTAAGCTGCCATGCTTAGATCCAATTGAGTACCCAAGAGTTCTTGCATAGACGACCAAAAATGCTAAGTGAAACGAGCATCTCGGTCGGATAAGATGTGCAGAGGTACCCCATGATGACTTACAATTTCATCAACGTATATACGAGCCAACCTCGATGTCTTGTAAGTGTCACGTATGGGTATAAAATGTGCCGATTTGGTCAATCGGTCAACGATTACCCATATGCTATCATGTCCACGAGAGGTTCGGGGTAGCTTAGTTATGAAGTCCATGGATATGTGTTCCCACTTCCACATAGGAATCTCGGGTTGCTCAAGTAATCCACTTGGACGTTGATGTTCGGCTTTAACCTTCGTACACGTGAGGCACTTAGCTACATAAGTCGCTATGTCTTTCTTCATTCCAGGCCACCTATATTGACCACGCAGGTCCATGTACATCTTATCGGAACCAGGATGAATAGAATAACGAGTTTGATGAGCTTCGTTCATGATAAAGGTACGAAGATTATCGCAATTTGGAACCCAAATTCGATTCGCGAAGTACATCAACCCATTGGGTTTCCTTTCCAATTGAGTTAGAAGGTTATGCTCCAGTTCATCCTTCATTCTTCCTTCTTGTTGCACCACTTGTTGAGCCTCCAAGATGCTAGACTCGATATCACTATCTATTCTCAAGTTTTGTAGCAGTACAGTAGTCTCGTTGACATCTAGCCAGACCTCAGTATCAAACTCACCCAAAGTGTCAAACCATTGTCTTCGATCGAGTTTTTCTTGGAATGAGATCGTCTTGTTATGAACCTTTCGGCTTAGGGCATCGGCTACAACATTTGCCTTACCAGGTTGGTAACGAATGTCACAATCGTAGTCACTAATCAACTCCACCCAACGATGTTGTCTCATATTGAGATCTTTTTGATTAAAAACGTGTTGAAGGCTTTTGTGATCGGTGTAGACTATGCATTGTGTACCATAAAGGTAATGTCTCCAAATCTTCAAGGCAAAAATCACATCACCAAGCTCGAGATCGTGTGTTGTGTACTTCACCTCGTGAACCTTCAATTGTCTCGATGCATAAGCTATGACCTTTCCTCGTTGCATGAGAACACAACCAAGGCCTTGTTTTGATGCATCACAATATACGATGAAATCGTCGTTTCCATCGGGCAGGGTCAAGATAGGAGCATTGCCCAACTTGTGCTTTAACACTTTAAAAGCTTCTTCTTGCTCGGAACCCCACTCGAATGGTTTATTCTTTTGTGTCAAAGATGTGAGTGGCTTCGCGATTCTCGAAAAGTTAGCAATGAATCGCTGATAATAACTAGCAAGACCAAGGAAAGAATGAACTTCGGTTGGAGTTGTGGGAACACACCATTTCTTCACAGCTTCCACCTTTGCAGGGTCAACGTGAATTCCTTGGCTATTCACCACGTGTCCTAGAAATTGAACTTCCTCGAGCCAAAATTCACACTTCGAGAACTTCGCGTACAATTGCTCTTTCTTCAACAACTCAAGAACTTGTCGTAGATGTAGCTCATGATCGGTGTGGGACTTGGAATAGATAAGTATGTCATCAATGAAGACGATCACAAACTTGTCTAAATAAGGCTTGCATACTCGGTTCATGAGATCCATGAAGACAGCAGGAGCATTTGTTAAACCAAAAGGCATAACCATGAACTCATAATGCCCATATCGAGTACGGAATGCAGTCTTTGGGATATCATCGTCATGGACTCGCAATTGATGATAACGAGAACGTAAATCGATCTTCGAGAAAATAGTGGCTCCTTGAAGTTGTTCAAACAAGTCATCGATATGAGGAAGAGGATAGCGGTTCTTGATGGTAAGCTTGTTAAGTTCAAGGTAGTCGATGTACATATGAAACGACCCATCTCTCTTCTTTACGAACAGAACAGGTGCACCCCAAGGCGAAGAGCTAGGACGAATGAAGTCCTTCTCGGATAGTTCTTGAAGTTGACTAGAAAGTTCTTACATTTCCAATAGTGCAAGTCGATATGATGACTTAGCCACGGGGTTTGCTCCCAGTATTAAATCGATTTTAAACTCGACTTCACGCACAGGAGGTAAACCATTAAGGTCATCGGGAATACTTCAGGGAAGTCGCGTACAATCGGGACATTCTTAAGATCTTTCCCTTTGACTTTCGTGTTGACCACATTAGCCAAGAAAGCCATATAATTCTTGTTTAAGCACTTTCGGGCTTGAGTGCAAGACATGAGTTAAGCCCTTTGGAGGATTTTTCATCGAACACTTTCGATATATACCCAGAGGGTAACGATATGCGAATGCTGTAAGGATTCCTGTAAGTCTAATGCATCCAAAACATCCAAAGTCTCTTTGCAAGCATGCACTAAAAAACAGAAGTAGAAATGCTTCGAAAGTTTTACACCATGCACTAGAGATATTCCAAGTGTAAAATCTTCCGAAGCCAAGACCAACATCTTCCGAAGCCAAAAGTGAAGTCTTCCAAAGCTTCAAAGACAAAGTCTTCCAAAGCCAAAGAGTGAAGACAGATTTCTTCCGATGACTTTTAGAGATATGCCTTTATCTGATGTACTTTACCATAAAGCTGGACCACCTTTCCGCTGCAACTTTGTAAAGTCACCAACTTACATGAGTTGGTGAAAGGTCCATGCTTTTGGTAACTGTACATTGAGGTCTTGAGTCCATGCTTTCTACTTTATGTACTTTTATCCTTTTTGTAATATATTAGGTTGTGAGCTATGGCATGTCATAGTCACATGTCAAAAGGCAAATATGCCTTTTGACTCTACATTTGATTTTGTAGTTGTCTAGTCAATTGTATCCAGCTGGCTTTCAAAGTATGGCCAGTTGTAGGATGTAGTATAAAGTATCTCAAGTACTTGTAACTTTCTATCGATGCTTTGTAACTTGTAATAGAACTTGAGAAGCAATATACAGCATTCTTGAAAACCAAATAGATGTGTTGTTTTGTAATCTTGTTCTGTCTCACTTTTACTTGTGTTCTTAGCATCTTTCATTAACAAGTTAAAAGGTTCCCTATTTGATCTGTTAAGTGTTCTAAGCAACTCTCCTCATTTTGTTGTTGTGTTGTAAGTGCATACCCTTCACCGGCCCTGCATTTGGTATCAGAGCATTTCAGGCTCTTGATATAAGTTCTCACCATCTTAAGATCCCTCACACACACAAAATACTTAACAACTCAAATGGCAGCTATAACCAAAGCTGATATGGAAACTGGAACTATGACAAACTCTCCACTGATCACTCCTGAAGACTCTGATACTTGGTGTCAAAGAATAGAAGGCTTTATCAAGTCTCAAGACTCGAGGATGTGGGACTCTGTTGTTGAAGGACCTTACATACCAAGCACCACTTCTGCTACTGGTGGTGGTATGATTCCTAAGGCTGTGGCTGATTACTTTGAAGCAGATAGAAAAAGAATAGAGATTGATCAAAAAGCCATGACAGCCCTTCAAACTGCTCTTCCAAACTCAATCTACAGAGGCTTTAAAAAGTGCAAAACTGCCAAGCAACTATGGGAAGCACTGAAGCTGATGTATGAGGGGTCTACTGAAGCAAAGGAGAACAAGAAGGATCTCCTGAAGCAGCAGTTTGAAAACTTCACCTTCAAGGCAGGTGAAACCATGACTCAACAATACTTCTGGTATGTTGAGATTGTGGATACCCTAATGGATGTTGGAGTAACTCTTGAAGACAGGGACATTGTAAGGAAGTTCATGTCCTCTCTTCCTAGACAATGGACACATTATTGTGTTGTTATCAAGAGGACTGAGAACCTTAAGACTCTTACTCTCACAGAGTTGTATGGTATTCTTAGTGGCTACCAGATGGAGATGAACATGCAAAACTCATCTGGTATCTCCAGCAATCAACTGAGTTCAGCCCTCCATGTGGTTGAAAGGGAAAGCATTGAACCACAACATCATCTTATATGCTTCCCTGACAACTCACAAAAGGGCCCTTTCATCACCTTCCCAGAGACTCCAGGGGAAAGCTACACTCAAGGAAGTCCTTTCCAAGAGACATGTTCTTCTCATGCCTTTGTCTCTGCTGATGAAACTACAGGCAACTTTCTCTTCACTCTTGAAGATTTGGACTGTATCCATCCAGATGATCTGGAGTACATGGAGATAGTCCAATAGATGGCTCTTCTCACTCACAGAGCCAAGAAGTTCTACAAGAGGACAGAGAGAAAGTTTTCAAGCAATACAGCTAGTGGAAAGTTTGGGCTGGACAAAAGCAAAGTAAAGTGTGACAACTGTAACTAGATGGGACACTTTGCAAGAGAGTGTAAGGCACCAAGGACAAATGGTGGTCAAGCACAAACTAGACCAAAGTATAAAGTGTGACAACTGTAACCAGTTGCTGTTGAAGAAGGAGGCTTTGACTGGAGCTTTCAAGTAGAAGATGCATCTCCAAACCAAGAACTCATGGCAGACCACGATGAAGCCAAGGTATTGGAACATCTTTGTACTCCTGAATGCGTTGCTAAAGTCAATAGATACAGGTCCTATAATTTAGAAATGAGATCTGACCTTGAGTCCTTAAATATTTTAAAAGCTGATTTTAAAAGAGCTGAAAATGATTATAAACTAAAGATAGAGGACTTAGAGAAAACCATTTCAACTCTTAAATATGAGCATACAAACTACAAGACTCAGATCAAAGATCTCATTACTAAATTAACTAAATGCCAGGCTGAGCTTGTGATCAGCAAAGCCAAGGCAGAAAAATGTGTTCTTGAAGAAGAGACCTTCAAGAACATAATATCCTCATCCTTGCATGCAAAAGTTTGTTATTAAAATAAGCAGGGACTGGGATCTTATGAGATAGCTCCTCCACACACAATCTTGTCTGTAAGATCTCCTAGGTATGGAACTTGTGAAGATGAGCTTCCCCTATAGATCCTGTAACTGAAGCGGATGAAGAGGAGATGGTGGAGAATGACTCTGAGAAGAGTGAAGAATAGCATTCTAAGAAGGGTCACTATCCCTCTTAGCAATGCATTCAGGAGTACAAAGATGTTCCAATACCTTGGCTTCAAGAAGAAAGAACTTGATCAGGAAGGCCAAAAAAAGTCCAAAAAGGCTCAAGAGATCAAGGCTACCTTCAATTCTGCACAGAAACAAGTCTTCATCTCCGCAGGATCATCAAGAAGAAGGCTGATCAGTTGTGCATTGCTCCTGTACAACCTGAACCATCCTGCTCCAAAGGTAGTTTTAACCCCACAAAAATTGCCACAACATCTGCAAAGGTGAAGATGGAGAAGGAAAGTGATCAAGTTCAGCCTTGTTCATAAAGAAGAACTCCTAAAAGGAAGAAAATGGACTGTGTTATGTGTGGGAGTATCTCTCATCTTGCTAAGGACTGTGTCTACAATTCAAGGAGTACTCTCCACATGATCAAGAAAGAAACTTCTAAGAGTTTGGAGAAGAAGAAGCAAGCTACATAAGGAAAATTTGTTTCTTTCAGAATCTCCAAAATGAAGAAGAAGACAAGTGGAAACTTGCCTTCGGAAGAAAATTTGGTCTCGGAAGAAAGGAATACTTCCGAAGCACTGAAGCCTGCTGCAGTGAAAGCAAGATCTTCCGAAGGGCTAGTCATCAAAACTTCCGAAGTCATCAAGACTTCTGAAAGTATTGAAGGTCAAGCCTAAGCTTCCAAAGGTGGTATGGAAGTCAAAGAAAGACCAAGTGGCTGAAAGTTCTTCATCAACATTAGCAAATGATCCCTCTAGCATGACTATAGGATCAATTACTGTTGCATTGTCTTCAACTTCCTTTGATGTGCCCAAGACCAATGAGGCTTGGGTTTCCAAATGTAACTTATCATCTCTTTTGTGCACGGACAGCTCAAGACAAATAAAAGTGTATGGATCATTGATAGTGGCTATTCCAGGCACATGACAGGCAATAGGTCACTACTCCAAAAGTTTGAAAGAATTGATGGAGGACCAGTTGCTTTTGGAGGGGATGCAGGAGGTTACATTACTGGAAGGGGCAAGGTCACACATGGTAAGCTCATCATTGAGAAGGTAAACTTTGTCAAGGAGCTTGGGTACAATCTTCTGAGTGTATCCCAATTTTGCGACCAAAGTCATAACATGCTCTTTACTGAGCATGAGTGCATTGTTCTCAGGCCCAGGGTGGTCATTCCTCATGAGCACATCTTGCTCAGAGCCCCCAAGAAAGGGAACATGTACAAGATGGACTTGCAAGAAACATCTCCCTCAGGAGAAGTTTCCTGCTTTCTATCTAAAGCAAATAATGATGAATCTTCCCTCTGGCATAAAAGAATGTGCCATGTAAACTTTAAAAATATGAATAAATTAATTAAGAATGATTTGGTAACCGGAATACCAAAGAAAGAGTTTACAAGTGATGACCACTGTGTTGCATGCCAAAAAGGGAAGCAACACAAGGTATCTCATAAGCCAAAGGAAAGAAACTCCATCATTAATCCCCTACACTTATTACATATGGATCTCTTTGGCCCCACAAGTGTAATGAGTCTAGGAAGGACCTCTTATTATTTGGTGATCACAGATGATTTTACAAGATTCACTTGGGTCTTCTTTCTTAGAACTAAGGATGAGACTCCTGAGATTCTGAAGAATTTCATCTTTAAGATTGAGAATCAATATGATCACAAGGTCAAAACCATAAGATGTGATCAAAGAACTGAATTCATGAATCAAATCCTTGATACATTCTGTGATGAAAAATGTATTACAATAAAATATAGTGCTCCCAGGACTCCTCAGCAAAATGGTGTTGCTGAGAGGAGAAACAAGACACTAATTGAAGCTGCAAGAACTATGTTGTCTGACTCTAAACTGCCTATCACCTTCTGAGCAGAGGCAGTGAACAGTGCTTGCTATGTGCAAAACAGAGTTTTAGTGGTTAAGACACATGGTAAGACTCCTTATGAACTTTGGCACAAGAGAAAACCCTTCATTGGTTTTCTCAGGTCATTTGGATGTCCTTGCACCATCTTGAATACGAAGGATCAAATTGCCAAGTTTGCTGAGAAATCAGATGATGGACACTTTATTGGATACTCTTCTCAAGCTAAAGCTTATAGAGTATACAATCTCAGAACTAGAGTAGTTAAGGAGTCAGCCAATGTGACTTTCAATGAGCACACTCCCAGTGTGAAAGGTTCTGGTCCGGATTGGCTATTTGATCTTGATTTAGTTACCAACTGTTTTAACAAATCTTGTGAGAATGTTTAAGGATCTACAGATATATTACCAACAGGTGATCCTGACCCAAGATTTGAGCTCAGAAGACCCTCAGGTTACACATCTTCAGCTCTAGCGGTAACTATTCCTACAAATGAAGCTTCTACCAGCACATCAATGACAAATCCTGCTGATGATTCTGGGTGCCTTCAAATTCCAGCTTAGAGGCATAAAACTCAGAAGAAGGAGCTTCAAATGTTAGAGAAAATGGTGGTGGTGAAAGCGATCAAGAATTTCTTGATGTTGATAACCACTGCATTGAAGACAACATCAATGATGTCACACACTCATTGGATCAAGTCAATCTTGATAAGTGTGGTGATGTGGAGGGTGAATCTTTTTTGCCAGATCAAAAATTTTCAAATCTAGATCTGTCTAAGCAACTTGCTGTGATACCTCAGCTAAGGATCCACAAGTCTCATCCTACCACAAACATCATTGGAGATGTTGATTGAGAGGTGAGAACAAGAGGACAAACACATGAAGCAAATGTTTGTCTTCACTCTTGTTTCTTGTGATAGATAGAGCCAAAGAAAATTGATGAGGATCTAAAGGATGGAAGTTGGGTTGAAGCTATGCAAGAGGAGCTGCTTCAATTCAAAAGGCAAAAGGTTTGGAACCTATGTCCTCTTCTTCAAGGGAAGACTACCATAGGAACCAAATGGGTTTTTAGGAACAAGAAGGATGATAGAGGACTTGTCATCAAAAACAAGACAAGACTAGTTGTTCAAGGATATACTCAAGAAGAAGGAATTGACTATAGAGATGTTTTTGCTCCTGTGGCAAGACTTGAGGCTGTTAGAATATTCCTAGCTTTTGCTGCATCCAAGAATTTCAAGGTCTACCAACTTGATGTCAAGTGTGCTTTTCTTTATGGGGTGATTGATGAAGAGGTGTATGTCAGACAACCACCTGGGTTTGCAGATCCTGATCATCCTGATTATGTCTGCAGGCTTGATAAAGCTCTATATGGGCTGCACCAAGCCCCAAGAAAATGGTATGAGACTCTATCTCAGTATCTCTATCAACATGGCTACAAAAGAGGTACTATAGATGGAACTCTCTTCATCAAAGGAACAAGAAATGACATAATGCTAGTTCAAGTATATGTGGACGACATTATCTTTGGGTCAACTAATCCAAAGCTCTGCAAAGACTTTAAGAAGCTGATGAAGGACAGGTTTGAAATGAGTGCCATGGGGGAACTCAATTTCGTTCTAGGAATTCAAGTGAAGCAAGTTGAAAATGGCATCTTCATAAGTCAGTCAAAGTATGTACAGGACATACTTAAAAGGTTTTACATGACTGATTGTAAGGTTGCTAAGACACCCATAGCCAGATTCACTCCCTTGGACCTGATCTTGAGGGGGAGCGTGTTGATGAACATCTCAATAGGAAAATTATTGGGTCTCTTATGTATCTCACAGCTAGCAGGCCAGATATCATGTTTGCTACATGCATTTGTGCAAGATATCAAGCCAACCCTAAGATGTCTCACCTGGTCACTATCAAAAGAATTTTAAGATATCTCAAAGGTGCTCCATCACTTGGCCTTTGGTATCCAAAGAATTCTGACTTTAATCTGTATGCTTATACAGATAGTGACTATGGTGGTTGCAACATGACTGCAAAGTCTACATCAGGGGGATGTCAATTTCTTGATGGAAGAGTAGTCTCTTGGCAATGCAAGAAACAATCCTATGTGTCTGCATCAACTGCTGAGGCTGAATACATTGCTGCTGCAAGTTGCTGTGCTCAAGTGCTTTGGATTTAAAATCAGATGCTGGACTATGGATTTAACTTTAAAGAGACTCCTATCCACATAGACAACAATAGTGCTATCTCCATCACAGAGAATCCTGTGCAGCACTCAAGGACAAAGCATATTAATATAAGGTATCATTTGATTAGAGATAACTTTGAAAAGGGATTAATCAAACTAGACAAAGTTAACACAAATGAACAATATGCTAATCTGTTCACCAAAGCTTTTGATGAGCAGAGATTTAAATAACTTGTATCAGCCATTGGGATGATTAACTTTGAATAGTTTTTCTTAAAACTTAATCATATTTATTTCTAAAACCTCTGTGTCCTAAGTTTTCTACTATATCACCTTCATAAGCCCTTGTTTTCTTTGGAAGAAAATCTTTTCAAAAGACTTTTCTTAGATTTTTTAAAATCTTGATCTCTTCAGAAGATTCAAAATTACCTTCGGAAGAAGTTTATGTCTTAGTAAACAAATAATTGCTTCAGTGATTTTACCTTCGGAAGAAATTTCTAAAATATCTTCCGAAGCTTAAAATCAACTTAAGTACTTTCTATGTTTTCAAAGAACAAGTTTCTTCCGAAAGCAACTTACCTTCGGAAGTATTTATTCTTCTTAGAATAAAAATCTCTGAGTGTAAATTCTCTTCCGAAGCAAAATTCTCAAAAACCTTTGAAATCTCTTCCGAAGCCAATTTGCCTTCAGAAGCTTTTTCTTCAGAACTTCCGAAGCAAATAACCTTCGGAAGATGTCTCGACTTCCAAGAAAACTACTTTTTGGGCAAAAGTAAACTACTTTTCAGAGGTGGGACCGACATTCGGATTTCAAAGTTTATCCTTTTTTATTAACTTTGTCTCAAATCCTTTTCACATAAATGCCCAACGGTTCCCCCCTATTTCACTATCTTAATCAATTACACTATTCCTTAAACCTAAATTCTCCCAAACCGCCTTTTGTTCTTCATCTTTCTTCATCCCTAAGCTTCTAAAATGACCAACCTAAACATCAGAAACAACCCGGATTTCTCCATGCAACTTCACAGGCAACATAACCAAGTTGCTCTGTTAAGCTCTGAGAAAGATGAAAGTTTCTTAGAGATTTGCCGTTTCTTAGCTCTATCAAACTACTCCACCTCCCTAAACATTGATCCTACTCTCTATGAGGATCATCTGCTTGAATTTTTGGAAGACATGCCAAGAGATCATTATGGATGGGGAGAAGGCACTGTCAGCCACAGTGCAAGGGAGGACAATCTTCATCACTCCGGCAATCATAAACACTCATTTGCAGCTGGATGATGAAAAAGGTGAGTTGTCCTTCCCAAAGGAAGCTGTAAATCATTTCTTTGAGCAGATGGGCTATGGGGGAGATTTCTCTGTAAAGACCTTCAGGAAAGGGAAGGTCTCATCCCAGTGTAAATACCTGCTTCATGTGGTTATCCACAGCTTGTCAAACAAGCATGGAGGGTGGGACCAGATTCCTGAGGATCTCTCCTTCATAGTACATGGAATGGTTCAAGGGGTCAAGTTCAGGTACTCTCAATTTGTTTATACAAACTTGCTTGCTAACTTGGACTCCTTAGAGTATTATATGTTTCCTAGATATGTTCAACACATTCTCATTTGTGAACTGGGCTCACAGTTGAGGGAAACAGATAATATTCTTAAATTGGGACAGATGAAGCCTGACATCTTTAAAATTATGAAGACGCCAACTGTAGGCTTCTCAGGGGTAGAAACAACCCTAGTTCCAAAAATGTTAGAGCTGATTGCTCAAGGTGACAACCTAGCAACACAAGCTAGCGTTGAACCCACACTTTCTACCTCTCAACCACCAAAAAGGCCCCAAGTTACCCTCACCTACCAAAGAAAATCCAAACAAACCCCTGCTCAAGCTATTGAGTCTGTGCAGGCCCCCATATACTCACCCATACAGGAGGAAGTGGACACTAGAGCTCCCACTTCCCCTGAGGAGCAAACCACTCCCATCTCTTCAACAATCAGGGCGGAGGTTCCTCATGCTCACCCTAATGAGCTTACAAGCCCAACTGCCTTAAGCCTTCACTCTGAGTCTCAACACTCCAGTGAACAACCTTCAGGGGATAGTTACCATCCCCAGCCATTAGACTTAAATCAACCCATTCCTAACCTCTCATACTATACTGATGAAGACTTAGGTTTCAGTGGGTACCATGAGTCTCTCTACTCTACCCCTACTCAAAGAGAGATGAGTACTCTTGAGTCTCCTTTGTCTAGGCCACATCAGTCACCCATAACTGGGTTGGATACTTCTGAACCTGCTCAGGATATTCATATGGAAGAGGCTCTCACTTCTGCAAGTGATTACATCATTAAGACCTTAACCATGGCAACTCAGCCCATTGACACCTCAACTGAGGATGTCAATGTGCAGAGGAAATCTAGCAGTCAAGAACTTGAAGCTGGTGGTGAGAGAGAGGACTTTGGTCCAATCATCTCATCCCCCAATGATTCTTCTGATGAAGAAGAGGGGAATCTGAGACTAAAGATGCAAAAATTGTCAAAAACATGCTCCTATTTAGTCTCTAAGGTTAGTCACCTTGAATCTCAGGTGACTACCTTGCATAATAGGGTCAATGATCAGCAACTTGAGATATCTTATCTCAGGGAAAAACTAGCTGGGAGACCTTTAAGAAGAGCTCAACCAGGATTACAAGAACCTGTGAATGTGGTTGACCTAACCTCTAGCTCACCTATGCAAGAGGGTGATGCTACCAAAAAGGGGGAGAAACTCATTACAGTCATAGGGGAGTTCTTCAGGGAGTATGGACATTGAGGATTCAGCATCCTCACTTGCAACTGTGCATACTCAACAACTTCCTCAAGTTCACATTATTGTGAACATAATTGACTCTGTCATTAGGAGTCTCTTTGAGGAAGGCATTCCAAGGGCTGTGTCATCTCCACCTCAAGGAACTTCAAACTACATTATTGGGTGGAGGTATGATGCTGATAGAAGAGCCCTCATTCTTCAATGAGTTCAAGGGCTGCAAGAAGTATTCAATTTTCAAACCTTGGACTACTATGAAGGTCTTGACCTAATCAACATGCCACTTGTCAAACCAAGCATATCAAGACAAGCTGAGAGGTTAGCACTCAGGATTCAAGACAAAATTACTAAAGAGTTCAGCCTTAGAAGGAGACAAAGGCAATCAGGTAATGTCATTGATCAACTGGATGTTGAGGCAGACCCTGAGATTAGCTTCAAAGGGAAAACCTTGGCTGAAGGCCGAGTGATAGAGCCTGAGAGCCCTGTCACACCAACAACTGCTTCAAAAGTTCATTCCTTCAGTGAAACACCTGCTGGTGAAGGTGTCTCACAACATCTCTCTGGCCAGAGCTTGGATGCTACACCAAGCAATGAAGGCCAAACCTCTATCCACCCTGAGTCACAAAGGTCTGTGGGTGACGAAGGGAAAAGGATTTTGACTCTTGAGGAAATTGAGGAGGAGGAGAGAGAGAGGAAGAGGAAGCTAAGGGGAGAAAGTTCCTCTGGGTCTTAAGGCTTTATGCAAGCTGCAATCAGGGCTGCCTCCAGACCAAACACTCAAGAAGACGAGTTGAGGCCAGTCAGGATTACTTACATGTAGACTAGGAACTATGACATAGATGAGATTATATCTCTCCCCTTAGAGCAATGAAATGAATTGGCTGACATGGAAGTGTCAAGAGAGATGAAGGAAAAAGAGGATGCAAGATTACTTCTCCAATTCAAAGAAGAGAAGAGACAGAAAAGATTATACAAGCATGCTCCAACTCTCTCCCCAGTTCAGGAAAGTTCTGTGCAAGAGGATGTGGCTGCTACACAAGAACCTCAGGTAGACAAAGAAACAGATAGGCAAAACATGATCAACTACCTGAGTGCCACAGGTCTCTACCAGGCATCTGCACTTCTTCCCTTGTCCTTTAAGTACATTGAGTTTGAGTATCTCAAACAGCTTGAACTTCAAGTGCTCAAAGAACAAAAGGCAACAAAAAAAAAGATGAGGGAAGATGCTGCAAAGTCAAGAGCTATCATCCAAAAGAGTATGAAGAAGTCTGCTGACAGACAAAGGATGATGAGCTTCTTGAAGCTGTATGGATTCTCCGGAAGGAGACTTGGCCCTATGTCTCTATCCACAATGGATGAGCATATAAGGGTAATCAAGCAGATAATCAAGAGTGGAGAGCTGATTGACTTATACTCTCCTCCAAGTCAAATCCCACCTAAAGTGGAGGTTAAGGTTGAACAACCTGAGACAACACAACCTAGACCTCCTGCTGAGCCTCAGCAAGCTTTATCTTCTGATCCATAGCAGGGTCAAACTCCCTCTTCTTCTGAACCTGTGAGGGAGGAACACCCAACTGAGAAAGACAAGGATGATCAACAAGGTGCTGCAGACCAGTCTTCTCAGTTAAAGTCTTCTAAGAGGAAGAAGAGGATGGCTTCTAAACCAAATTTTAAGAAGAAGAAGCCTGAATCATCCACCTCTACACCTCAGGCTGAGTCAGATCAACTTGAGGAAGTGCATGAAGAGTCAGCCTAATCAACTCCAATTCAAGTGGCTCCTCTTGCAGCTGAGACACCCATCTTATCCTGGACCTTCACTACTAATCCAGAGAGATGGCATGTAATCAGAGGTAAGACATAATCTACTTACCTCTGCATGATCTCTTTGAGATGAGAAGATATTATGAGAGTCTGAATGATCCTGACCATCTAATGAAGAAGGGTATGGTCATCATTGTGCTGAAGACTACAAACATCTAAAGATCTTCTAAGTGTTTTGGTAGCATCAGCCTAGGGGGAGTTTGTAAGGATTCCTATAAGTCTGATGCATCCTAAACATCTAAAGTCTCTTTGCAAGCATGCACTAAAGAACAGAAGTAGAAATGCTTCGGAAGTTTTACACCATGCACTAGAAATATTCTAAGTGTAAAATCTTCCGAAGCCAAAACCAACATCTTCCGAAGCCAAAAGTGAAGTCTTCCAAAGCTTCAAAGACAAAGTCTTCCGAAGCCAAAGAGTGAAGACGAATTTCTTACGAAGACTTTTAGAGATATGCCTTTATCTGATGTACTTTACCATAAAGCTGGACCATCTTTCCGCTGCAACTCTTTAAAGTCACCAACTTACATGAGTTGGTGAAAGGTCCATGCTTTTGGTAACTGTACATTGAGATCTTGAGTCCATGCTTTCTACTTTATGTACTTTTATCCTTTTTGTAATATATTAGGATGTGAGCTATGGCATGTCATAGTCACAAGTCAAAAGGCAGATATGCCTTTTGACTCTATATTTGATTTTGTAGTTGTCTAGTCAATTGTATCCAGCTGGCTTTCAAAGTATGGCCGGCTGTAGGATGTAGTATAAAGTATCTCAAGTACTTGTAACTTTCTATCGATGCTTTGTAACTTGTAATAGAACTTGAGAAGCAATATACAACATTCTTGAAAACCAAATAGTTGTGTTGTTTTGCAATCTTGTTCTGTCTCATTTTTACTTGTGTTCTTAGCATCTTTCATTAACAAGTTAACCAGTTCCCTATTTGATCTGTTAAGTGCTCTAAGCAACTCTCCTCATTGTGTTGTTGTGTTGTAAGTGCATACCCTTCACCGGTCCTGCAAATGCACTTCTCAAAACAAATGATCTCGGTATGGTGTTTGGCTAACCAATCCATACCAATGATGACATCAAAGCTTTCAAGTTTCATAGGAATAAGATCGATAAGAAAATCGTGTGTGTCAAGACCTAAGATACAATCATGAATAATGACATTTACGGTGATCGGTTCTCCATCAGCGATTTCAATGGTGAGAGGTCTTTTTAGTTTCGTATGTGGCTTAGCAAGAATGGGTTCAAACTCTAACGAAACGAAACTCTTATCGGCTCTAGAGTCAAATAGAACGTATGCATAAGTATTATTAATAAGAAACACACCTGTTCAATGTAAAAGGCATTTAACGATACAGGTAATGCATGAAAGAGGCTTAAATCATAAAAGTTAAGGTTGAGTTAATGTACCATTCACCACATCATTGATTGCTTGTGCTTGATTTTCATTGATGTTGAAAGCACGTCCTCGGGCTTGTGGAACATTATCCACAAGACGAGGGCATTGTGGGAGAAAATGACTAGGTTCTTCACAGTTGTAGCAAACACGATTCGTGACCATCGCGGCGTTATTAGGTGCACGGTGACAAGTCGCCACCAAGTGACCATATTTACCGCATAAGGTACAGATGCGGCACGGTTGGTTCCCTGGATGATGGTACCTACAGGTGTTGCACATAGGTTGAGGACCAGCATAGGCCCTAGCCACATGCACTTGAGCCACAGGTGCAGCCACAGGTACAAGTTGTCTTTGGGGTTGTTTGGGTGCAGCTACAGCATAGTTACGCGCTGGTGTGAACTTGCGCTTCTTGTTGTTGTTGTTGTTGTAAGACGGTTCAACTTTGGTCTCCTTAATAGTCTCGGTAGCCGTCTTTTCCATCTTCTTTGCACCCTTCAAAAACATGGTGCCCGCTCGTATATGATTCTCGGTGAGTTGAGCGGTGATAGTGATGGCTTCTTCCAAAGTTATGGGTCGACTACCCACCACAGCATCTTGAATTTGGGGTGGTACACCCTTGATGAACTTCCCGATGTTGCGAGGGACAGTGTGGACCATATGGGGCAACAGTATGCTCAACTCATGATGGCTAGTTGAGTAAGCCAAATGGTCACCACCATCTTGTTTCAAGTTCTAAAATTTCTCCTCTAGATTTTGTAGTTCACTCCTCGGGCAAAACTCGCGATGGCGATGTTTTTGAACTCCTCCCAGGTGAGTGCTAACACAACTTCAGCACCACGATTCCTCTTCTCGCTATTCCACGAAGTAAGTGCCCTTCGTTGAAGCATACTAGTGGCATAACTAACTTTGAGTGCCTCGGGACACTCACAATTGACGAAAGTATTCTTCATGCTCTCAAACCACTCAAGAAGACTAGTGACTCCTTCTTTGCCACTAAAACTAGTAGGCTTGCATGAACTAAAGTGCTTGAAAGTGCAGGTTTGATTGTTGCGCCCTTGATTCGCACTATTTTCCCCTTGACCATTGCCATTGTTGTTGTTGCTAGCGTTGGTCATCAAAGTGCTATTGAGTTCAGCAACCATGGTTGGGATAACGACGGCCATTTGTCGTGCGATCATGGCGGCTAGCTTACGGTCGGAACTTCCCCGCTTTCCATGATGACGAGACATGCTGGATATACAAATTGAGTTAGTCATAGGAATGAGGATAACAAAGGACAGTAATTTAAACAAGGATATATCAAGAGTTGTAAGGCACATGAAATGGTTTTATTTGGTAACGCATTACCATTTGGAAACGTTGACACGTCAAGGTAAATTGACTTATTTGCCTTAGAAACTTGTGTATGTTGATCATAGTTTATCACTCATCCCAGAAATCCCCAGGTAAGCATAACTAGTCCCGTAAGATTTATACGAAATGCTTACCTTAGCCCGAAGGCTTTTTGCTAGGAAAACCAGAATACAGGTGTCTATGTGTCACACAAATTTCTTAGGTTCATGATATCAAAACCTTGATGAGATTTTCATAGATTAGACATAGAGTCTAAGGAATAAACCCACGATATAAAGTGTAGATTCCACATGTCGTCGAGAATAAGTTTAGGAAAGTTTCATTCGTCGGGGAGAATTAAAGAAATCAAGAATAAGTCTAAGGGAGACAAGCAACAAAGTTTAAGCATTCATAAGGCAATCCTATACTAAGGCATCAAGTTGCATATAAGAAGGCATAGCATTATGTAGCATGCAAACAATGTATTTTTACTAGAATATAAATATTGTTCTATAGGGTTCATGCATGAACTATTGTCTAGGTCACCATTTCTAATAACCTAAATCCCTATAGTTATGGGCTCTGATACCAATCTGTCACACCCCAACCTTGACGGCGGAAACGTCGAGATGTGAGGGTTAAGATTGTTCACAGCCACATAACGCTAAATTTAAATGCCAATATTAATATTATAAATTTCAAATGGAATACAATCATATGGCTCAAAACATGAAATAGTTCCAAACAAAACAAAGCATACCATAATCATTTTATTCATTTAGCTAGGTCCAAATCCTAGTTTATTGCAAGCTTCAAATGATGACATCAAACTTGGGCATTTCCTGAAACATGTTAAAAATAAATGGTCAACTATAAAGTTGGTGAGTTTTCAAGGGTTTTACTTACATAATATATCAAAGATTACAAGTATCAATTCATGTCATAGGTTATGAGTTAGTAAGTTTATAGAACACATATAGTTAAAACCAAACCTCGACTTAATTATAAGTTTATAAGATTGGCTAAGTGTACTTGGTTCCCATGATGAACAAGTCATACGTCATCAGGAGCCGGCAATACATCGGCTTTAGCACCAAATAGGCTTGTCAGGCCTAAAGATCTAAGACGTCGCCAGGCTAACAATAGTTAATGATTGTAAACAAAATATGTATCTCATATAAGACTTACAACAACACAAATAACCATGACAAATAAAAGTATGAATTGCAAGTGCGTTACAAGTTTAAACGTTTACAAGTGTATGTTGATAAGGTAACATGTTTCACCCCAAAATAGTATGAAATAATATAAAAAGGGGGCAAGGAAACTCACATGATCAACAAGTATATATTTGGTAAGTAATAAGGAAAAATAATTGTCGTCCTAATGTATTCCTTCACGAGGTACCTAAATATATATATATTTTCAAGATTTAACGCCTAATAGCAAGTTTAACGAATTTACGCCCTAAGCCCCTTTCCAAAGACTGAAGTCATTGGTGCTTTGCATAAGGGGTAAGAGCACCATAAAGACTATTGGTACCTATCATAGACTTGACTCATTTTATGGGCTTGAACTCCTTTCCTCAAGTTAGAGGGATAACTAGGGTTCAATTTGGGTATTTGGTGGTGTTCTTGTAAGTGCATCAAATAATAATAAAATTAAATAATATACTATTTATATATTTTAAGTAAAATGACAATGAATCATTTATAATAATTAATAAAGTTTAAGTATGAAATTTGAATAACTAATTGAAATAACCATAATTTATACGATATTAATTTAAAGAAAAAGTTTGGATCAATAATAATTTATTAATTATTATTTACATAAAATTTATCCAAGAGTAACCTTTGTTAAAAAGGTTAATATATATATATATATATATATATATATATATATATATATATATATATATATATATATATATATACACACATATATATATATATATATATATATATATATATATATATATATATATATATATATATATATATATATATATATATATATATATATATATATATATATATATATATATATATATATAATTATTTAACCTTAAAAAAATTTGCAGAGAATATTTTGATGTCCTTAAGAATATTTAAAATTTATAAAAGTCATTTTTATACTTATATAAAAATACTATACCTTAATTAAGGCTAAAAAGCCTTTAAAAAATGCATGAGGGTGCTCAGGTTCGAACCCGGGACCTCATGAATGGGGAGGCAATGTTTTAACCAGTGAACCAAGGCTCCCAGCCGCGGTTTATATGGGTTTTAAAATTTTAAAACATAAACAGAAAAGAAAACCCCCAATTTCTTATGAACCCTAATTCGACAATCCCAAATTTGAACCTTAATTCGATAAGGTAAGAGCCTGTAATCATGGGGCTTTTGTTCCCCATGTAATTTCGAGTGTATGTAGGTGTTTCATTTACCCGTTTTGAATCGGCGATGTGCACGTAAAAGACTAAGTCGTGACTGGGGAAGAACTGATTCAGGTAGAAATCGTTGATGATAACTCAATTAACTTTGCGGGTAGCTTCGTGCGATGTCCTTGATGCAAAGTCCCTTGTCAATTTCGAAAATTGAAGCCCGGATGATGGTGTTCGAGTGTGGTGTAGGTTGCGACCGAAGATGATGATGAAATTCGAGGATTTGTTTTGTTTTAGGTGCAATTGAGAGTTGGGTTTGATTAGAGATAGTTAGACGTTCGTTCTGGTTGAATTAATTGAGTTATTATTGATGTTTAAGGCTCGAACGACTGTGTGTTTAAGAGGTTTTCGGTTATTCAAGCGTTTGATACTTGTAACCGACAATTAAACGACATTAAGATCATATTCATTTTCGAAATAGTTACTAGGAGCATTTAGAAACGATTTGGGGTTAAAAAAAGTGGCCGGTTTCGAGTGTTAGGGGGTTGCTGGAGAGTCACCGGACCCCCTTGGCCGGCGGTCGACGGGAAGAGGGGGGTGGTTTGGGTTTTTCAAATTTACACATTTAGTCCCCGTGGTTTTTAGTTTAACATTTTTAGGTTAAAAACTTCCTTTTTAAAGTTTCAAAAGTAGCAATATAACCCCACAAACTTAATTACATTATGTTTTTAAACATTTAAGATTAGTATCTTTTTATAGATTTATAACATTATTAGTATTTTTAATATTACCTTAGTTATTATAATTAGTAATATTACTAGTATTTTAGTTATTATTATTATTATTATTATTATTATTATTATTATTATTATTATTATTATTACTATTTTAATTATTATTATTAGTATTATTATCATTATTATAACTTATATACTATTATTAATATTAACATAATTATTATTATTTAATACTTATATTTTTAACTTTCATACATTGAAACTTAGACAATAGTGAATAAGCATAAACAACACATGAGTTTCATAATTGACAATAACGACCCTTATAAGAATAAACGAAGTTAACATTTATTAACAGAAAAATACAAGATGTTACAACATGGCTAAAGATTGTTACTACAATCTTGCAAGCACATATTATGCAAATAATGTTAAGAAATAATGAGTCAAAGAAGGTTTCAGATTTGGACATTATCACATGGTTCAAGTGTTAAGGAAAGGAAAGTGTGTTTCTGAAGCAAAGTTGCTTTCGGAAGAAACTCATACTTCCGAAAGGAAAATAGCTTCGGAGGAAAAGCCAAAGAAAAATCAAAAGAACAAAAAGATTACTTTTACCTTCCGAGAAGAAGACTGCTTCGGAAGACAAGGTGGTGAAAGCTTCTTCCGAGAAGAAAGAGGGGTCGGAGTATGCCATGCTGCTCAGGCTTCTTCAAGCTCAACTACGCTGATCAACCAAGGGATGGAATGAAAGATCAGACAAAATGCTGCAACCCAAACCTTTTCTTCACTAACATCTATTGAACCCTCATGCATACACCTTGGTTCAATTATGTCATTCACATTGAAAGAGCCCAAGACTAACAAGGCTTGGTTTCCAATAGTAACTAACTTTTTCACCTTATGTGTAAGGACATCCACATGACAAAAATGACAATGTATGGATTGTAGATAGTGGGTGCTCCAGACACATGACAAGGAACAGATCCCTTCTTCAATAATATTAACATTTTGATGGAGATCTTGTTTAATTTGGAGGTGAAATCAGAGGAGTCATTTCTGGTAGAGGT
The DNA here is from genome assembly GCA_025215565.1 of Flaveria ramosissima. NCBI lineage: Eukaryota > Viridiplantae > Streptophyta > Magnoliopsida > Asterales > Asteraceae > Flaveria > Flaveria ramosissima. Next base: position 46,684,411 of record CM046036.1, on the reverse strand, counting down.
AGTGTATCCAATGGTAAGTTAAAAATCAACAAAGTAAACTTTGTCAAACAGCATGAACACAATCTTTTAAGTGTTTCTCAATTCTGTGATCAAAAGCACCAAATGCTTTTCACAGAACATGAGTGCATTATTCTCAAACCCGGGATGACAATTCCTCATAAATTGGTGCTTTTTAGATCTCCCAGGAAAGGGGATATGTACAAGCTAGATATGAACAATGCTTCCCCAATGGGTGGAGTATCATGATTTCTTTCCAAAGCTAATGGTGATGAGTCAACTCTGTGGCATAAACGAATGTGTCATGTTAATTTTAAAACCATGAATAAATTGATCAAAAATAACTTGGTACATGGTGTGCCTAAAAGGGAGTTTTCTATAAAGATAACTTTGTTGCATGTCTGAAAGGTAAGCAACATAGGGTATCTCATAAATCCAAAGATGTTAACTCCATCACCACTCCATTGCACTTATTGCACATGGATCTATTTGGTCCCACAATTATAATGAGCATTGGAAGGAAATCATATTGCTTTGTGATTGTTGATGATTTTTCTAGACTCACATGGGTATTCTTTTTAAGTACTAAAGATGAAACTGCTAAAACTTTAAAATCTTTTGTTCTTAAAATGGAAAATCAAATTGATCATAAGGTTAAAATTATAAAGAGTGATCAAGGGACTGAGTTTAAGAATCAAGTTCTTGACTCATTCTGTAACTCAAAAGGGATTGCCAGACAATATAGTGCTCCTAGAACTCCTCAACAAAACGGTGTTACTGAGAGGAGAAGTAGGACGCTTATTGAGGCTACTATAACTATGTTAGCTGACTTAAAGCTACCTCTAACATTCTGGGCAGAGGCAGTCAATACTACATGCTATGTGCATGATGTGCTCCAAAATTATACATAAAAATCCTATCAAAAGCACATCAATTATTCTTTAATATCTTCCTTAAAATGATGAAAATGTACTTAAAAGTGTTAAATTGTGTTTTCAGGTGTTTAAAAGGGCAAGATAGACAAAAGGAGCATATTTAACAAGAAATTAAAGTGATTTGAGCTTTGGAGTCCAAGCATGGGGTCGTGCCTCATTAAGCACGCCCCCATGCCTTGCTAGAAACACACCCCCATGCTAAATTAACACACTCCCGTGCTTGGACATCTGACAAGGACAAAAGTATTGTCCCCTAAAAGTAGACACGGGGCTGTGCCCCATAAGGCACGGGGTCGTGCCCTACCTCCAACACGGGTCCGTGCCCCATTTAGCACGGGGCCGTGCCTGACACAACCTGCATGTACGAGCCGACCAACTTTCGTAAGCATTGTACTAGCACGGGGCCGTGCCTTTTAGGCACGGTGCCGTGCTTAAACACTCCGGAAAGCCTATAAATAGAAGCCTAAGTTCACCAATTTTGGTAAGCTTTGGTGGGAGAGTTACTCTGCAGAATTCTCTCGGGAATCAAGACTTCAAGATCATTTGGAGGCTCGGGAGGTGCATACAACACTTGGAAGAAGCTTGGGATCGTCTAAACACCATTCATTGTGGATTATTGGTTTGATTGTTCCATTTTACCGATGATTACATATCTATCTTCTTTGTTATCTGTTGTTATGTTCAAGCTCATTATGAGCTAAACTCTATTTATCATCCTAATCGGATGAAAGTTATGTAATTTGTGATGAACTAATGGTGTGATAAATATTATGTTAATGTTATGGTGGTCTTGGGAAAACTATTGATGGGTAGCATCTACATTTGAACGGGAAGTTATAACTTTATGGTTTCTGATTGTGATTGTCATACAAGGTTGAAAACCGTATGATTAACTTTCATTCGCGAAACTAGTCTTCATAATAAATCCATGGCTAATGAACTAGAAATGGTTATTAGAAATCATATCACTTTAACTTTCTGATCATTTGCGGGTTCCCTTTTATTAGTTTGAGAAATATTTAGTAATTGTTACGGTTTCTAAAATTAATGGTATGTTAGGAAGGAACCTGATCAACTCTCTTTTTAACATTAAGTTATGTTTTCAAAAATCGTATGTCAAATAGGTCACAAAAGATTTACCTACATTACTAGGGCTTTGATCTGAGCAGTAAACTCAGCCTGACAGGATCAAGTCACTACGACAGCAGGATAGACGAGAAATCGCGCCAGCTCATTTTTATAAACATTAACATAATTACATTAATCCATATCTTTAAATCACACCACCAATTCATCACGGTTACATAAGTGGAGTCTAATTAGGATGATAGCTTTTATTCCCTGGTTTTAAATCCAAACGCTTCAAATCTTAATTTACTTTCTTTCTATTATTGTTTATTTTTAAACCCTAAAAATCTTTCCAAATGCAATTTATCACTTTCTTTAACAAAAACCAAATCTGATAGTAAACATCAAGTTTGTTGAGTAGGCTAGGTGTGTCCACGGATTGATACTCGGTTCTTACCAACACTATATTACCACACGATAGGTACACTGCCTTTTGTGTGTGTGGTTTAGTGTTAGTAATAACCAATTAAAACTGAATCTGTGCAATAAATCTTTATTAAAATATATATACTATCCGCACCCAACAAGTTTTTGGCGCCGTTGCCGGGGACACACGACAATTTGAAAGACAAACTAAAATTTTGACTATCTTGTATATAACTTGTTAATATATTTTTGTTTAAACTTCATTTTTATTTTTAGGTAGTTTGCCTTAGTTAGTTTAGTTATTTTTGCCTGATTCATTTTAAGCCTTAGTTAGTTTATGCTTCTTTAAGTTAGTGTATGTCCGACTCGTCTAGTTCTGAACTTGTTCCGCCTCTTCCGGAACCCGAACGACTTTTCCGTCAAAGATTGCGCAAAAGATCACAACAAGCAGCACCAGCCATTGAAGAAGACATTTTGGAAGATACACCATCCGAAGAAGACATTGCTAACCAAGATGAGGAAATGAAGATGACACACTATGCCACACCGTCAATAGATGGTTATGAGTCTAGTTTTGTCCAACCAGCAATTGCGGCGAACAATTTCGAGATTAAGTCTAGTATTATCCAACTCGTAGAAAACTCTATTCAGTTCCATGGGTTACAAGACGAAGATCCTAATGCTCACATCTCACGATTCCTTCGTATCTATGCGACCTTCAAAATCAATAACTGTTCAGACGACGCCGTTCGACTAATACTTTTTCCATTTTCACTTCGAGGCCGAGCCATCGATTGGCTTGATTCACTTCCGCCTGGTTCCATCACCACATGGGCGGAAATGGCTGAACAATTCCTTTTGAAATACTTTCCACCTGATCGCACTGCCAAACTAAGAAGCAGCATCACAAACTTCCGCCAAGACGACGATGAATCATTACACGCAGCATGGGAGAGATATAAAAGTCTCCTTCGGAGATGCCCACATCACGGACTGGATCTGTGGCTGCAGTGTCAAACCTTTTACGATGCAATCAGCGGAGCCCACAAGCAAGCGGTAGACCAAAGTGCGGGAGGAGATTTTGGAAGTGTCACACCAACAGAAGCATATCAAGCCTTAGAAAGAGCAGCTAAGAAGAGCTTTGCTTACAATCCCTTAAGGACCAAACCCAGTTCTAAAGGTATTCATCAAGTAGACTCTGAAACCCTAATCGCAGCCCAATTAGAAGCTCTAACCAAAAAATTTGAACAATTGCAAAGCGAGCTAAAGAAAACTCCAACACGATGCAACACATGTGGAGATTCACACAAGACCAACGAGTGCCCACAAGGCATTATGATTGTTGAAGATGTTGACTACGTAGGAGGCCCAAACAACTCATACAATTCAAATTGGAGAAGCAACTCGAATTACAGAGATGCTGGCAATAACCAACAATCATCTGGATTCAACCGAAGGCCACCTTACCAACAACAAAAACCACCATACCAAGGTCCAAGCAGTAGTAACCAAGACCGTGGAGCATCATCAATGGAAGACTTATTGCAGCAATGTTGTTAACCACACAAGCCACAGATGAGTACATCCGAAAATCTGATCGAAGAAATGAGGAGAGGTTCCAAAGAAACGAAATTGACATCAAAAGCAACAAAGCATCATTACAAACCATAGAACACCAAGTAGGTCAAATAGCACAACAACTATCTGAAAGACCTCAAGGAGCTTTGCCCAGCAACACTGTGACAAACCCTAATGCTTAAGTCAAAGCTATCACCACCAGGAGTGGCAAAACCACTCAAGGTGATGCACCCGCATTACAACCCATCCTTGAAGAAGTAGAAACTGAAACTCCAAGTAATACGAGTGATAAGCAAAAACAACCTGTTGTTATTGAAGAACCACCAAAGAAATACGTTCCACTACCACCTTATGTTCCACCACCTCCATATCCATGTCGTTTGAGACAACAAAGAATGGAGGCACAATATGGCAAATTCCTTGGGTTGTTCAAGCAACTCCACATTAATCTACCCTTGGTGGAGGCCTTAGCACAAATGCCAAACTACGCTAAGTTTCTAAAAGTTGTTCTGTCAAACAAAAAGAAGCTGGAAGAGTTATCACACGTAGTTTTGAATGAGGAATGCTCTGCAGTTCTTCAAAACAAACTACCTCAAAAGATGACTGATCCAGGAAGTTTCACCATACCTTGCCTAATAGGAAATCTTTCTGTCAGTAATGCGTTAGCTGATTTAGGTGCAAGCATTAACCTTATGCCTTATGCGGTTTTTGAAAAATTAAATTTAGGTGAACCTAGACCTACCCGTATGAGCATCCAGTTAGCTGACCATTCTGTCAAATATCCGAGGGGCATCGTTGAAAATCTCTTAGTTAAAATTGACAAATTCGTATTTCCCTTTGATTTTGTGATCCTTGACATGGATGAGGACAAAAATGTTCCTCTTATCCTAGGTCGACCTTTCTTAGCGACTGCTCGAGCCCTCATTGATGTTTGTACAGGCAAACTCACGCTTAGAGTAGACGAGGAGGAAGTAACTTTCGATATAAGCCAATCCATGAAACACCCTCAACATCATGATGACTCACTCTATTACGTTGATGCTTGCGATTCGATCATAAGCCGTCATTTGAAGGAAGCCCTTCAAAATGAAGCTTGCAACACTCAATTTGATAGGATCGGATCTAGTTTGATCAATTAGATTTGAATTTGCAGCGGAATATAACAGAAATAAGATCAAATTCAAGCAAGATAAGTATGAATATGCAATCACACAATGACGATTATAGAGAGAGAAGTTTTCTGTTAATGGAATATTTTCATTCACGCTAATGCTTCGGTTACAAAACAACTAGGTCAACATTTCTTTTATAGAGGAATGTGACGTCAGCTGATGTCACTTGATAGTGACATCTAACTGATTTAACAAACTAATGAAAATAACTAATCTACTGAAGATGTCCACAACAACTGAGGACACCTTCACAAAAAGTCTAAGTATAAACAAGAATTACAACTACAGAACTCAAACTACTGAAAGGTAAATTACAAGTACTGAAAAGGAAAACCATCACAACTACTGAAGTTAATAACTTCAGCTGTTGTGACAACTACTGATCACTCTGGTCTTCAGACCTTGTCTTCAATTCTTTACTTTCAGACTTTGTCTTCAGTACTGTACTTTCACACTTTGTCTTCAGTACTTTACTTTCAGACTTTGTCTTCAGACCTTGTAATCAGCTGATGTCTTTAGCTGTTGTAATTTCAGCAGTTGTAATGTCTGTGAGACTTAGAAGTTTTTCTGATCAGGCTCATTGGTTCTTTTGGTCCAACAAACTCCCCCTGAACCAATGCAGCCAAAACCTCTAAGTTTATTGATGATCCCACTTATTCTTTGGCAGAAACACTCTTGTAAGGATTCCTTAAGTCTGATGCAACCCAAATCATCCAAAGTGTCTCTGCAACATGCACTAAGTACTGAAGTGAAGAATGCTTCAGAAGTTTTACACAATGCATTAGAAAATACTCTAAGTGTAAAATCTTCCGAAGCCAAGACCAATATCTTCCGAAGCCAAACATGAAGTCTTCCGAAGCCTTAGAGACAAAGTCTTCCGAAGCTTCAACCTATGAACACAGATTTCTTCCGAAGACTTTTAGTACACATGCTTTATCTGATGTACTGTTCCATAAAGCACCTTTTTCGCTGCATCTCTGTAAAGTCACCAACTTACATGAGTTGGTGAAAAGGTCCATGCTTTTGGTAACTGTACATTGAGGTCTTGAGTCTGTAGCTTTCCACTTTATGTAGTTTATCCTTTTTTGTAATGTATAAGGATGTGAGCTCTGGCATGTCATAGTCACAAGGTCAAAAGGCAGATATGCCTTTTGATCCTACAATTGATTTTGTTAGTGTCTAGTCAATTGTATCCAGCTGGCTTTCAAAGTATAGCCGGCTGTAGGTTGTAGTATAAGTATTTCAAGTTCTTGTATCTTTCTTTATGCTTTGTAACACTTGTAAAAGAACTTGAGAAAACAATATACTGCCTCCTTGAAACCCAAACTCTCTTGTTCTGTCTCTTTACTTTACTTGTGTTCTTTGTATCACATTGGTTAATCCAGTTCACTGTTTGATTAAAGTTTAGTTAATCTCCTCATATTGTTGTTGTGTTGTAATTGTGTTAAAGCCCTTAAACGGTCCTGCAATTGGTATCAGAGCTTTTCAGGCTCTTGATATAAGATCTAACCATCTTAAGATCCCTCACACACACAAAAACTAAACTTCTCAAATGGCTTCTATCTCAAAGACTGATATGGAGACTGGAACCATGAACAAATCCCCACTAATCACTCTTGATGATTTTGACACCTGGTCCATGAGAATGGAAGGCTTTATCAGGTCTCTTGATTCAAGAATGTGGGAATCTGTTGAGAATGGACCTTTCATACCCAGCACCCCCTCTGCTACTGTTGCTGGTATGATTCCAAAAGATGTGGCCAACTACTCAGATGAAGATAGAAAAAGAGTAGAGATTGATAGGAAGGCCATGACTGCTCTTCAGACTGCTCTCCCAAACTCTTTATACAGAGGTTTTAAGAAGTGCAAAACAGCTAAACAGCTGTGGGATGCACTGAAGCTGATGTATGAAGGCTCCTCTGAAGCCAAGGAGAACAAGAAAAATCTTCTGAAGCCGCAGTTTGAAAACTTCACCTTCAAAGCAGGTGAAACCATGACCCAACAATACTTCAGGTATGTTGAGATTGTGGATACCCTAGTGGATGGACGAGTTCCTCTTGAGAACATGGACATTGTAAGGAAGTTCATGTCCTCACTTCCTAGGCAATGGACACACTATTGTGTGGTGATCAAGAGGACTGAGAACCTTAAAACTCTTACTCTGACATAGTTGTATGGGATTCTCAGTGGATACCAGATGGAGATGAACATGCAAGGTTCATCTGGCAACTCCAACAATCAAATGGGTTCAGCCCTTCATGTGGTTGATAGGGACAGTATAGAACCCCAACATCATCTCATATGCTACCCTGACAACTCACAAAAGGGTCCTTTCATCACCTTCCCGGAGACACCAAGGGAGAACTTTACTCAAGGAAGCCCATTCCAACAGACAATTTCTTCTCAAGTCTTTGTGTCTACTGATGAAAGCTGTGGGAATTATATCTTCACTCTTGACGACCTGGACTGTATCCATCCAGATGACCTGGAATACATGGAGATAGTTCAGCAGATGGCTCTCCTCACTCACAGAGCCAAGAAGTTCTACAAGAGAACAGGAAGAAGATTTCCAAGCAATGCTACCAGTGGTAAGTTTGGGCTGGATAAAAGCAAAGTTAAGTGTTACAACTGTAACCTTATGGGCCACTTTGCTAGGGAGTGTAAGGCACCTAAAGCAAATGGGGGCCAAACACAACCCAGACCAAACTACACTAACAAAGCCCCTCAGACTGAGAAGCCTAAGCAACATGCTGCTGTTGCTGTTGAAGAGGGAGGCTTTGACTAGAGTTTTCAGGTGGAAGATGCTTCTCCAAACCAAGCCCTGATGGCTGACCATGATGAAGCCAAGGTATTGGAACATCTCTGTACTCCTGAATGCATTGCTAAAGTAAATAGATACAGGTCCTACAACTTAGAGATGAGATCTGATCTTGAGTCATTAAACATATTGAAATCTGGTTTTAGAAAGTATGAAAATGATTACAAGTTAAAGATAGAGGACTTGGAGAAAACCATTTCAGTACTAAAACATGAACATACAGATTTTAGAACTCAGATTCAAGATCTCATAACTAAGTTGTTTGAGTGCCAGGCTGAGCTTGTGATCAGCAAAGCCAAGGCAGAGAAAAGTGTTCTTGAAGAAGAGACCTTCAAGAACATGATATCCTCATCCCTGCACAACAAAGTGTGCTATCAAAATAGACAGGGACTGGGATCAAATGAGATAGCTCCTCCACACACAATCTTGTCTGTAAGATCTCCTAGGTGTGGAACTTGTGAAGATGAGCTTCCTCTCATAGATCCTATAAGTGAGGATGATGAAGAAGTGATAGTGAAGAATTCCTCTGAGAAGAGTGAAGAAGAGGATTCTTCCAAGGGCCACTATCCTTCTGAGGAGAAGAAATCAACTGTGATGACCAAGTCCAAGAGAAAGAACTTGATCAGGAAGAGCAAAAGGAAAGCAAAGAAGGCTCAAGAAATCAAGGCTACTTTTGATGCTAAGCAGAAACAAGTTTTTATCTCTGCAGGTTTCAAAGTAGTAAGGACTGAAGACATCAACCAAGACTCCTCAACTAAGAGTCCTGGTTCATAATCAAATCATCTTAGTGCAAAGAATAAGACTGAGCTGCTGTGTACCACTGCTGCACAGCCTGGACCATCAAACTCCAAGAACAGTTCACAGCCCAAAAGAACTGTCTCAGCATCTACCAAGATGAAGGTGGAGAAGGGATGTGACCAAAGCCAGTCTTGCTCTCAAAAGGAGACTCCTTTGAAGAAGAAAATGTTATGTGTCATGTGTGAAAGTACTTCTCACATTGCCAAGGATTGCCCATACAATCCTAAAAGTACTGTCCACATGACCAATACAAAGACTTCAAAGAATTTCAAGAAGTCTCAAGCTTCGGAAGGAAAGTCTGTTTCCTTCGGAAGCTCCAAATCAAAGAATAAGGTAAATGGAAATTACCTTCGGAAGTAAAATTGGTCTCGAAAGAAAGGAGTTCTTCCGAAGCACTGAAGTCTGCTGCAGTAACTGTAGACTCTTCCGAAGGTTCAGTCATCAAAACTTGTGAAGTTCCAAAAGCTTCTAAGGTTTTGAAGGTCAAGTCCAAGACTCCAAAGGTGGTGTGGAAGTCTAAGAAAGACCAAATGACTGAAGTTTCTCCATCAACAACAGCTGAAGATCCCTATAGTACAACCATAGGATCTATTACTGTTGCATTACCTTCTATTACACTTAGTGAGCCCAAGACAAGTAAGGCTTGGGTTTCCAGATGTAACTAATCATTTTCTTTGTGCAGGAACAGCTCAAGACAAACAGGAATGTCTGGATAATTGACAGTGGCTGTTCCAGGCACATGACATGCAATAGGTCATTACTCCATAATTTTGAGAGAATTGATGGAGGACCAGTTGCTTTTGGAGGAGATGAAGGTGGTTACATTTCTGGGAGGGGCAAGGTCATAAATGGTAAGCTCAGCATTGAGAAGGTAAACTTTGTCAAGGAGCTTGGGTACAATCTTCTGAGTGTATTCCAATTTTGTGATCAGAGTCATAACATGCTCTTTACTGAGCATGAGTGCATTGTTCTCAAGCCTGGAGTGGTCATTCCTCATGAGCATATCCTACTCAGAGCCCCCAGGAAAGAGAACATGTACAAGATGGATTTGCAAGAAACATCTCCCTCTGGAGAAGTTTCATGCTTTCTATCTAAAGCAAATAGTGATGAGTCTTTCCTATGGCATAAAAGAATGTGCCATGTAAACTTTAAGAACATGAATAAAAAATTAAACATGATCTAGTAACTTGAATGCCAAAGAAAGAGTTTACAAGTGATGATCATTGTGTTGCATGCCTGAAAGGGAAGCAACACAAGGTATCTCACAAGCCTAAGGAAAAGAACTCCATTACTACTCCCCTACACTTGTTACATATGGATCTCTTTGGCCCCACCAGTGTAATGAGTCTAGGAAGGACCTCTTACTGTTTGGTGATCACAGATGATTTTACAAGATTCACTTGGGTCTTCTTCCTTAGAACTAAGGATGAAACCCCTGAGATTCTGAAGAATTTCATCTTAAAAGTTGAGAATCAATGTGATCACAAGGTCAAAACCATAAGATGTGATCAAGGAACTGAATTCAAGAACCAAATCCTTGATACATTTTGTGATGAAAAAGGTATTACAAGACAATATAGTGCTCCCAGGACTCCTCAGCAAAACGGAGTTGCTGAGAGGAGAAACAGGACACTTATTGAAGCTGCAAGAACTATGTTGTCTGACTCTAAACTGCCCATCACCTTCTGGGCAGAGGCAGTTAATACTGCTTGCTATGTACAAAACATAGTTTTAGTAGTTAAGACACATGGTAAGACTCCTTATGAACTTTGGCACAAGTGGAAACCTTTCATTGGTTTTCTCAGGTCATTTGGATGTCCCTGCACCATCTTGAATACCACAGATCAAATTGCCAAGTTTGCTGAGAAATCAGATGATGGACACTTCATTGGATACTCTTCCCAAGCTAAAGCTTATAGAGTATACAATCTCAAACTAGAATTGTTGAGGAGTCAGCCAATGTGACTTTCAATGAGCACACACCCTGTGTGGCTGGTTCTGGTCCGGATTGGCTGTTTGATCTTGATTTAGTTACCAACTGTTTTAACAAATCTTGTGAGCATGTTTCAGGATCTGCAGAAAATTTAAATACAGGTGATCCTGATCCAAGATTTGAGCTAGGAAGACCCTCAACTCATACATCTTCAGCTCCAGTTGGAACTACTTCAGCAAATGAGGTTTCTATCAGCACAACAATGACAAATTCAGCTGATACATCTGGTATGCCTTCAAATTCCAGCTCAGAGGCTTCTCAACCAGATAAAGACACCTCAATTGTAGAAGACAACAATGGTGATGGTGATAGTGATCAGGAATTTCTTGATGCTAATAACCATACCATAGATGACAACATCAATGATGTCACACACTCATTGGATCAAGTTAATCTTGATAAGTGTGATAATGTGGAGGGTGAATCTTCCAGGCCAGATCTAAATTTCTCAAATTTGGATCTCTCTCAGCAACTTGCTGTGATCCCTCAGCTAAGGATCCACAAGTCTCACCCCACCACAAACATCATTGGAGATGTTGTCACAGGGGTAAGAACAAGAGGACAAACCCATGAAGCAAATGTTTGTCTTCACTCTTGTTTCTTATCTCAGATAGAGCCAAAGAAAGTTGATGAAGCTCTAAAGGATGGAAGTTGGGTTGAAGCTATGCAACAAGAGCTGCTTCAATTCAAAAGGCAGAAAGTTTGGAACCTTTGTCCTCTTCCTCATGGGAAGACTACCATTGGAACCAAATGGGTTTTTAGGAATAAGAAGGATGATAGAGGAATCATCATCAAGAACAAGGCAAGACTAGTTGTTCAAGGATACACACAAGAAGAAGGGATTGACTACACTGATGTCTTTGCTCCTGTAGCAAGACTAGAAGCTGTTAGGATATTCCTGGCATTTGCTGCATCCAAGAACTTCAAGGTCTATCAACTTGATGTAAAGTGTGCTTTCTTATATGGAGTGATTGATGAAGAGGTTTATGTCAAACAGCCACCTGGTTTTGTAGACCCTGATCATCCTGATTATGTCTGCAAGCTTGACAAAGCTCTTTATGGGCTGCATCAGGCACCCAGAAAGTGGTATGAGACACTATCTGAGTATCTTTGTAAACATGGATACAGGAGAGGTACTATAGATGGAACTCTCTTCATCAAAGGACAGGGAAATGACTTATTGCTGGTTCAAGTATATGTAGATGACATCATCTTTGGTTCAACTAATCCAAAGCTCTGCAAAGACTTTGAGAAGCTGATGAAAAACAGATTTGAAATGAGTTCAATGGGAGAACTCAATTTCTTTCTGGGAATTCAAGTGAAGCAGGTTGAAGATGGCATCTTCATAAGTCAGTCAAAGTATGTTCAAGACATACTCAAGAGGTTCAACATGACTGATTGTAAGATTGCTAAGACACCCATAGCCAGAAACCACTCCCTTGGTCCTGATCTTGAGGGGGAGTGTGTAGATGAACACTTATACAGGGCTATGATTGGGTCTCTTATGTATCTTACAGCTAGCAGGCCTGATATCATGTTTGCTACATGTATTTGTGCAAGATATCAAGCCAACCCTAAGATGTCTCACTTAATCACTGTGAAAAGGATTTTAAGATACCTCAAAGGTGCTTCAACACTTGGTCTATGGTATCCAAAGAATCCTAATTTCAATCTGTATGCCTATACAGATAGTGATTATGGTGGTTGCAACATGACTGCAAAGTCTACATCTGGGGGATGTCAATTCCTTGGTGGAAGGGTTGTCTCATGGCAATGCAAGAAACAATCCTGTGTGTCTGCATCAACTGCTGAGGCTGAATACATTGCTGCTGCAAGCTGCTGTGCTCAAGTGCTTTGGATTCAAAATCAGATGCTGGACTATGGATTTAACTTCAAAGAGACTCCTATCCACATAGACAACAATAGTGCTATCTCTATCACTGAGAACCCTGTGCAGCACTCAAGGACCAAACACATCAACATCAGGTATCATTTAATAAGAGATAACTATGAAAAGGGATTAATTAAACTAGTCAAAGTTCATACAGATGAACAATATGCTGATCTGTTTACAAAAGCTTTTGATGAACAGAGATTTAAGTATCTGATATCAGCTATTGGGATGATTAACTTTGAGTAGACTTTTTCTTAAAACTAATTCTAATTATTTCTTCTTAAAATATGTGTGTCCTAAGTTGTCTAGTTCATCACTTTCATAAGCTCATGTTTTCTTTGGATATAAAATTCTTTTTGAAGACTTTCCTTAGATTCTTGAAAATTTTCTGATACTTCGGAAGATAAAATTTTATCTTCGGAAGAAAAACATGTCTTCAAAATAAATAACTGTCTAAGAATTTTACCTTCGGAAGAAGTCAAAATTCATCTTCCGAAGCTTAAAATTCTTATCTCAGACACTTATTCATTTTTAGGACTTTTTCCTTCCGAAGCAAAATTAACTTTCGGAAGCTTTGTTTATTCTTATACAAAGCATCCAAGGGTTTATTTCTCTTCCGAAGCATAAATTTTCAAGACTCTCAGGAAAATCTTCCGAAGCCATTTTAGCTTCGGAAGCTTTTTCAATCAAAACTTCCGAAGACAAATTACCTTCGGAAGCTTTTCGAATTCCAAGAAAACTACTTTTTGAGCAAAAGTAAACTACCTTTTCAGAGGTGGGACCGACTTCCGGATTTCAAAGTTTATCCTCTTTCATTAACTTTGGTTCAAATCCCTTTTCACATAAATACCCAACGGTTCCCCCTCTTTCCCACTATCTTCCTCAATTCCACTATTCCTCTAACCTAATTCTCTAAACCGCCTTTGCTTTCTACCTTTCTTCACCTTAAGCTTCTGAAATGGCCAACCTTAACCGCAGAAACAACCCAGATTTCTCCATGCAACTTCACAGGCAACATAATCAAGTTGCTCTGTTAAGCTCTGAGAAAGATGCAAGTTTCTCAGAGATTTGCCAATTCTTAACTCTCTCCAACTATTTCACCTCCCTGACCATTGATCCTACTCTATATGAGGATCACTTGCTTGAATTCTGGAAGACCTGCCAAGAGGTCATTATGGATGGGGAGAAGGCACTGTCTGCCACAGTGCAAGGGAGGACAATCTTCATCACTCCGGCCATCATTAACCAACATTTGCAGCTGGATGATGAAGAAGGTGAGGTGTCCTTCCCAAAGGAAGCTGTTAATCATTCCTTTGAGCAGATGGGCTATGAGGGAGATTTCTCTGTAAAGACCTTCAGGAAAGGGAAGGTCTCATCCCAGTGGAAATACCTGCTCCATGTGGTTATCCACAGCTTATCAAACAAGCATGGTGGATGGGACCAGATTCCTGAGGATCTCTCCTTTATAGTTCATGGAATGGTTCAGGGGGTCAAGTTCAGGTATTCACAATTTGTTTATACTAATTTACTTGCAAACTTAGACTCCTTAGAGTATTACATGTTTCCTAGATATGTTCAACACATTCTCAACTGTGAACTGGGCTCACAGTTGAGGGAAACAAGTAATATTCTTAAATTGGGACAGATGAAGCCCGACATCTTTAAAATAATGAAGAAGCCAACTGTAGGCTTCTCAGGGGTAGAAACAGCCCTAGTCCCCAAAATGTTAGAGCTCATTGCTCAAGGTGACAACCTAGCAACACAAGCTAGTGTTGAACCCACACTTCTTTTAACCTTACATCTAAAAAGACCAGAAATCACCCTCACCTACCAAAGAAAATCCAAACGAACCCCTGCTCAGGCTATTGAGTCTGTGCAGGCCCCCATATACTCAACCTTACAGGAGGAAGTGGACACTAGAGCTCCCACTTCTCATGAGGAGCAAACCATTCCCATTTCTTCACCTATCAGGGCTGAGGTTCCTCATGCTCACCCTGATGAGCTCACTAGCCCAACAGCCTTAAGCCTTCACTTTGAGTCTCAACACTCAAGTGAACAACCTTCAGGGGACAGCTACCATCCCCAGCCTTTAGATCTCAACCAACCAATTCCCAACCTATCCTTCTATACTGATGAAGACTTAGGATTCAGTGAGTACCATGAGTCTCTCTTCTCCTCCCCTACTCAAAGAGAGATGAGTACCTCTGACTCTCCTCAGTCTATCCCACATCAGTCACCTATTACTGAGGTGGACACTCCTGAACATGTTCAGGATGTCCATATGGAAGAGGCTCTCACTTTTGAAAGTGATTACATCATTAAGACCTCAACCATGGCAACTCAGCCCACTGGCATCTCAACTGAGGTTGCCAGTGAGCAGAGGAAAACCAGCAGCCAAGAACCTCAAGCTGGTGGTGAGAGAGAGGACTTTGGTCCAATCATCTCATCCCCTAATGATTCTTCTGATGAAGATGAGGGGAATTTGAGACTAAAGGTGCAGAAATTGTCAAAAACATGCTCCTATTTAGTCTCTAAGGTTAGTCACTTGGAATCTCAAGTGACTACCTTACATAACAGGGTCAATGATCAGCAACTTCAGATTTCATATCTAAAGGAAAAACTAGCTGGGAGACCTTTAAGGAGAGCTCAACCAGGAACACAAGAACCTGTGGAAGTGATTGACTTATCCTCCAGCTCACCTATGCAAGTGGGTGATGCTACCAAAAAGGGGGAGAAAGTTATTACAACCACAGAACCTGGGAGTTCTTCACAGAGAATGGACATAGAGGACTCACCATCCTCACTTGCTGTTGTGCATTCTCATCAACTTCCTCAAGTTCACATTAATGTGGACTCTATAGACTCAATCAGGAGTCTCTTTGAGGAAGGTATACCAAGGGCTGTCTCATCTCCACCACAAGAAACTGGCAACTACATCATAAGGTGGAGGTATGATGATGACAGAAGAGCCCTTATCCTTCACAGAGTTCAAGGTCAACAAGAAGTTTTTATTTCCAAAGCTTGAACTTCTATGAAAGACTGGATTTAGTCAACATGCCACTTGTCAATCCAAGCAATTCAAGACAAGCTGACAGGCTGGCTCAAAGAATCCAAGACATGATCCTTGCAGAGTTCTCTCTAAGAAGGAGACTTAGGCAATCAGGCAATGTCATCGGTCAACTGGATGTTGAGGTGGACCCTAAGATTAGTTTCATAGGGGAAACCTTGACTGAAGGCCCAGTGACAGAACCTGAGACCCCTGTCTCATCATCAACAACTGCTGCAGAGGTCCAAACTCCCTGTGAGACACCTGCTGGTGAAGGTGTTTCTCAGCCTCTCTCTGGCCAGAGCATGGAAGCTACACCAAGCAATGAAGGCCAAGCCTCAATCCACCCTGAGTCACAAAGGTCTGTTGGTGACAAAGGGAAAAGGATAATGACTCCTGAGGAAATTGAGGAGGAAGAGAGAGAGAGGAAAAAGAGACTAAGGGGAGAAAGTTCTTCTGTGTCATCTAGCTTCATTCAAGCTGCAATCATGGCTGCCCCCAGACAAAATACTCAAGATGATGAGTTAAGGGCAGTCAGGATTACCTATTTACAGACCAGGAACTATGATATTGATGAAATCATCTCCCTCCCCTTAGAAGAGTTAAATGAACTGGCTGACATGGAAGTGTCAAGAGAGATGAAGGAGAAAGAGGATGCAAGGCTACTTCTCCAATTCAAAGAGGAGAAGAGACAGAAAAGACTCTACAAGCATGCTCCCACTCTCTCTCCAGTTCAAGAAAGTCCTGCACAGGAAGATGTGGCTCCACAAGAACCTCAGGTAGATAAAGAAGAAGATAGGATCAAGATGATCAACTACCTGAGTGCCACAGGCTTCTATCAGGCAGATGCACTTCTTCCCTTGTCTTATGACTTCATTGAGTTTGAGTACCTAAAGCAACTTGAGCTTGAGCTAGTCAAAGAAAGAAAGACAACCAAAAGGAAGCTAAGGGAAGAAGCTGCAAAGTCAAGAGCCATCATTCAAAAGAATGCAAAGAAGTCTGCTGACAGACAAAGAATGATGAGCTTCTTGAAGCTATATGGATTCTCCGGAAGGAGACTTGACCCCATGTCTCTATCCACAATGGATGAGCATATAAGGGTGATCAAGCAGAAGATTAAGATTGGAGAACTGATTGACTTGCACTCTCTTCCAAGTCAAGTCCCACATGAAGTGGAGGTCAAGTTTGAACAACCAGAGACACCTCAACCAGAACCTCCAGCTGAGCCTCAGCAAGCTTCATCTTCTGATCCAAGGCAGGGTCAAACTCCCTCTCCTTCTGAACCTGTGAGGGAGGAACACCCAACTGAGAAAGACAATGATGATCAACATGGTGCTGCAGACTAGTCTTCTCAGTTAAAGTCATCTAAGAGGAAGAAGAGAATGGCTTCTAAACCAAAGACAAAGAAGAAGAAGCCTAAGTCATCTACCTCTACACCTCAAGCTGAATCAGATCAACCTGAGGAAGTGCATGATGAGGCAGCCCAATCAACTCCTATGCAAGTGGCTCCTCTAACAACTGAGACACCCATCTTGTCCTGGACTTACTCTACTAATCCAGAAAGATGGCATGTTATCAGAGATCAAGGTATTGAGAATGTCTACTCCTGGCAAGACATAATCACCTTACCACTGCATGATCTCTTTGAGATGAGAAGATACTATGAGAGTCTTGATGATCCTGACCATCTAATAAAGAAAGGAATGGTTATGATTGTACTGAAGACTACCAACATCTGAAGATCTTCTAAGTGTTTTGGTAGCATCAGCCTAGGGGGAGTTTGTAAGGATTCCTTAAGTCTGATGCAACCCAAAACATCCAAAGTGTCTCTGCAACATGCACTAAGTACTGAAGTGAAGAATGCTTCGGAAGTTTTACACAATGCATTAGAAAATACTCTAAGTGTAAAATCCTCCGAAGCCAAGACCAATATCTTCCGAAGCCAAACATGAAGTCTTCCGAAGCCTCAGAGACAAAGTCTTCCGAAGCTTCAACCTATGAAGACAGATTTCTTCCGAAGACTTTTAGTACACATGCTTTATCTGATGTATTGTTCCATAAAGCACCTTTTCCGCTGCATCTCTGTAAAGTCACCAACTTACATGAGTTGGTGAAAAGGTCCATGCTTTTGGTAACTGTACATTGAGGTCTTGAGTCTGTAGCTTTCCACTTTATGTACTTTATCCTTTTTTGTAATGTATAAGGATGTGAGCTATGGCATGTCATAGTCACAAGGTCAAAAAGCAGATATGCCTTTTGATCCTACAATTGATTTTGTTAGTGTCTAGTCAATTGTATCCAGCTAGCTTTCAAAGTATAGCCGGCTGTAGGTTGTAGTATAAGTATTTCAAGTTCTTGTATCTTTCTTTATGCTTTGTAACACTTGTAAAAGAACTTGAGAAAGCAATATACTGCCTCCTTGAAACCCAAACTCTCTTGTTCTGTCTCTTTACTTTACTTGTGTTCTTTGTATCACCTTGGTTAATCCAGTTCACTGTTTGATTAAAGTTTAGTTAATCTCCTCATTGTGTTATTGTGTTGTAATTGTGTTAAAGCCCTTAAACGGTCCTGCAACTCTCTTGATCAGCTTCAGAGGTAATCATGTAAGCACAGGCCGGGAAAAGGTTTCTGATCTTTTGATTGGCTAAGTGTGGAAGGGAACTCTGTCTTGGAGAAACTGGACACAGAGTCTTGTCCCAACCATGTAACCTATTTCCCATTGATGAGTCTGTGGGACTTAGAGGTTTTTCTGATCAGGCTCATTGGTTCTTTTGGTCCAACACAATTAATAGAAGTCCAAATCACCGAACCCATCTGTGAGAACCAATTCATTCCAGAACTTGAAGTTGATGAAACATCATTTCAGCAAGAAGCATTTGAGATCATTGAGCAAGACTTAGAACCAAAAGCCAAACCTTCTATAGAAGACCCTCCAGTCTTAGAGCTCAAAGAACTTCCATCTCATCTCGAATACGCTTTTCTTGAAAACACATCTTAACTTCCTGTCATAATCTCATCCGCCTTATCAATTGATGAGAAGAACAAGTTGCTCAATGTGCTTAAGGCACACAAACGAGCAATTGCATGGAAAATCATGGACATCAAGGGAATCAATCCATCCTTTTACACACATAAAATATTGATGGAGGATAACTTCAAATCCGTCATTCAACCTCAAAGACGTTTAAACCCAAGCATGCAAGAAGTGGTGAACAAAGAAGTAATCAAACTGCTAGATGCCGGTTTGATTTACCCTATTTCTGATTCGCCTTGGGTCAGTCCCGTCCATGTTGTTCCAAAGAAAGGAGGAATGACTGTTGTAACTAACGAGAAGAATGAGCTTATTCCCACTCGTACGGTTACATGATGGAGAGTTTGCATAGACTATCGCAAACTCAATGACGCCACAAGGAAAGATCACTTCCCTATATCCTTCCATCGACCGAATGCTTAAGAGATTGTCTGGAAAAAAGTTCTACTATTTCCTGGACGGTTTCTCAGGTTATTTTCAAATTCCTATTGCTCCCGAAGATCAAGAGAAGACGACATTCACCAGTCCATATGGCACATTTGCTTATCGGCGAATGCCCTTTGGATTGTGTAATGCTCCTGCTATAGTTTAAAGATGCATGGTAGCAATTTTTCATGACATGATTGAACACTCAATGGAAGTTTTCATGGATGATTTCTCCATCTTTGGAAACTCATTCGAGCAATGTCTTGAAAACCTGGAAAAGATGCTGGTTAGATGTGAAGACTCCAACCTTGTTTTAAATTAGGAAAAATGCCACTTCATGGTTACGAAAGGAATAGTGTTAGGACACAAAATCTCTCGAGTGGGGCTTGAAGTCGATCAAGCCAAAGTCGACACTATTTCTAAACTTCCGCATCCTACAACCGTGAAAAACATTAGAAGTTTCCTAGGACATGCAGGATTCTACCGTCGTTTCATCAAAGATTTCTCAAAAATAGCTCGACCAATGACTCAACTTCTGGAGAAAGACGCGTAATTCGTACTTTCTGATGAATGCATTAGTGCATTCAAATTGCTTAAGGAGAGACTGGTAACTGCTCCAATCATGGTTTCCCCAGATTGTACGCTACCATTTGAACTCATGTGCGACGCAAGCGATTTCGCGGTAGGAGCTGTATTAGGACAGAGGAAAGACAAGCAATTTAACCCAATTGATTATGCGAGCAAAACCCTAAACGACGCACAAGCAAACTACACTACCACCGAAAAAGAACTTCTTGCGGTAGTTTTCGCATTCGACAAATTCCGCTCGTATCTCATCCTTTCAAAGACAATTATTTACACCGATCATGCAGCCCTTCGTTTTTTGTTCAACAAACAAGATGCAAAGCCGAGATTGATTCGTTGGATCCTTTTGTTTCAAGAATATGACATCGAAATTTGTGACAAGAAAGGAGCAGAAAATCTGGCGGCTGATCATCTCTCGCGTCTTGAGGATTCAAGTCCTTCACAAACTAAGGAAGCCGCAATAAACGACAATTTTCCTCACAAATTCCTTATGCACATTCAATCCTCAATCGATGAACATCCTTGGTTCGTCGATTTTGCAAATTACTTAGCAAGCGGAATCATTCTCAAAGGAATGACTTATCAGTAAAAGAAGAAGTTCTTTACTGATATCAAACATTACTATTGGGAGGACCCGTATCTGTTCAGAATCGGTGCAGACCAACTCATTCGAAGATGCGTATACGGAAGTGAAGCAGAACAAATTCTAAGGCATTGTCATCAAGGACCCACAGGAGGACACCATAGAGCAACATTAACAGCCAAGAAAATATTTGACTCTGGATTTTACTGGCCCACGATCTTCAAAGATGCTCACAACATGGTACGCACCTGTGATGCATGTCAAAGAGTAACCAATATCTCAACACGGGATGAGATGCCTTAGAAACCAGTTCAAGTATGCGAGGTATTTGATATATGGGGTATTGATTTCATTGGGTCATTCCCGGTGTCATTTGGCAATCGTTACATCTTGGTAGCAGTTGATTACGTTTCAAAATAGGCTGAAGCTCAAGCCCTGCCTACTAATGATGCCAGGAACGTTGTCAAATTCCTTAAGAAACTATTTTCTCGTTTTGGTGCCCCCAAAGCTCTAATTAGTGACCGAGGAACTCATTTCTGTAACAATCAGCTTGAAAGAGCAATGGCATGTTATGGAGTTCACCATCGCTTTACAACTGCTTACCATCCACAAGTGAATGGGCAAGCCGAAGTCCCTAACCGAGGTATCAAACGAATCCTTGAGAAAACTGTAGGTCAAAACCACAAGGACTAGTATACCAAGTTAGATGATGCATTATAGGCTTTTCGAACAGCCTATAAGACTCCCATCAGCACTACACCGTTTAAACTAGTTTATGGGAAGTCGTGTCATCTACCTGTGGAACTAGAGCACAAGGCCTTTTGGGCACTTAAAGCAGCAAACCTGGACCAAGACCTTGCAGGAAAGAATCGATTCCTATAAATTCACGAATTGGAGGAACTGAGGGAACAAGCGTACGAAAACGCTACGGTTTACAAAGAAAAGACAAGGAAATTCCATGACGCTCGATTAAAGAACACAAAACGATTTCATGTGGGAGAACGTGTCTTACTGTATAACTCTCGTTTACGTTTATTTCCCGAAAAATTGAAATCACGTTGGTCTGGACCTTATACGATCAAAAACGTGTTTCTGAATGGTGCCATTAAAATTTATAACCACGCAGGTTTAAGTTTCAAAGTAAATGGTCATCGTTTGAAACCGTATAACGATGGACCAACCAAGATTCCTTCGGAGGAATTACACCTCCGCCCCGACGAAAACTAAGTGTGGGGAAGGCTCATGACGAAAACTAAGTGTGGGGAAGGGTCATGCCGAAGACCTGCTTAAAAACGTCTGAAAAAAATGAAAGAATGAAGTCACAAAAGTTCAAACTGGAATCCTGCGAAGAAACTGCGTTCTGAAACATGAGAACCAACGACTCAAGAATATTTCTTCAAGCTGCATGAACTAATCAAGCAACTGACTGAAATGAACCTCGTTGCATCCCAACGCTTAGCTGAACTTATCCAAAAAGTTCAACAGATGAGCGAGGAACTCATTTCCATTAACCGTCAGCTCGCGGAATTGAGCAACCGCACTTCTCACTATCCCATCCCGAACCTTCAACACGAAATGTGTGGAGGTTTCTTTTAGAAGCATTTCGTGATGTGCTAAGTGCGCTGTTGCGCGTTAAAGAGTCTGGTTTTGCTGTTTCAGATTCTCGGCTTTTAACATATCGTGTAACCGTAGGACCCTAGGAAATGTAATTTTCAATTTGGCTTGTGTTATTTAACTCTAGGACTATTTTCGTATCTTTTCTGATGATTTGGAAGTGATAAAACTTAACCGGGAAAATTACATAACACGCGAAACTGAAAAACGGAACAACAAAAGACTGAAACCAAACAACAACACATGAACACGGCCCCGTGCTTAAGGAGGCACACCCCCGTGTTCGACAAAAAATGACACAATCTGACATATTTCAGCCTTTTGTCTTGTTCCTCTTCAATTTGCATGATAAATACCGACCTCAATTGCCTGCAAAGTCGTATCCACTTTCATTTCACCTTGTTTTCCATTTTTCTTTCATCTTTTCAAAAGTTTTTTCAAGAGTATTTGATCAAGAGGTTAGTATGCTAATTCCTATGATTATGAAAGTCATTTACATGTAGTTAGGTGATTAGGTCTCTAAACAATCGAAATCCTAGCAATTATGTGTAAAAACTTGTTCTTAAACGTATTATGGAATGATGAATGCTTTTAACCTACTTGTTCATGTTTATTCTTGTAGTAGATTATTGTTCATTAGTATGTTTAGTTAGTTATTAGTATGTTTAGTTAGTTAATTAGTTTGTTTTATTTTATTGTTAACAAGACTATCTTCATAATTCGTGGTGAAATCTTAATCATGTTCAAGTTACAAAAATTCACAAGTGGTGTAAAACACTATATGTATTTTGAGTATCTTGAATTATTAACAAGTGATTAAAATGTTCAACGTATAATCTTTGATTTTTAAGCAAGAGAATGTTAAACCCATGCTTAATCAAAGGTTTACAAATAAAACCACGCTTGCTCGAGTCAAGATTTCATGCGTAAACATGTTAACCGCACCCCCACGTTTTACAAAGCGCACCCCCATGTTCAAAAAAAATTTCCTTGGATGATAACTTTTTAACTATTTTTGAGCATGAATTGAATCATTATGATGTTATGTCTTGAAAAACACATGGCTTTCACTAACATCATGAAACTGCTCAAGAAATTTGTCTTGTCTAGATTAACTTATTTTTAAAATTTCAGGATCATGGATCATCCCTACTTACATTTTGAAGGGAGCCGCGAGAGATGGTGTCATGATAGACTTCAAAGACTGCTACAAAGGGTCGAAAGATCCCACTTACAAGCAGATGAAGAAACATTAGCAGCAGTCGGACAGCTAGAAAGATATAATAATTTATGGAGTGTTCAGTGGAAGCGTTTATTCTCACAAAATACACCTTCCGTTTATCAACTAACTCTTGAATTTTTAGCATCTTTCAAATTTAGCATGAAAGACTCTGACCCTTGGGATGATAGTGCAGTTTCATTCAGACTAGCTGGGCATTGGCATAAAACATCCATTGCCTTGTTCGGTGTCTATCTCAGAATCTACACGGAACAAGAAATGGAGGAGGAGGCAATATCTGGAATGCCGACATACCATACCTTCCCGAATGAGGAAAGTAAAGACGCGAAAAGTGGTGCAATGAGGAAAGCATTTTGGGAGCGGATTGGAACCGGAGGGTTCAACTCGAGTAAAACAAAAAGCAGTCAGATACGAGACCCGCTGCTGCGATACATTCATCGGTTACTTAGTCATTCCATAACAGCTCGTGGTCAAAGCGAGGGAGGTTTTAATTTGAGGGACTTGTTTATTTTATATTGTATGGTTAATCAGTTGCCACGTAATATTGGGTATTTGTTTTGTAATCTTTTTGCGAGGAATGCGATTGCAGGTGCTCCAACACCCATTTTTGGAGGAAGCTGGATTTTGAACTTATACGAGAGCTATGGTTATAACACTGAGGGGACCGTAGGAGTGATGCCGGGACTGTTAAATCTGAGCATTTGCACAAGTATGTACATGGTGACAAGCCTACCAAATGGGCAGCCGAGATTCATGGATAAGAAGGGACAAATCTGGGATCCGACGGATCCCGAAGAAATAATCATGGACCTCGACATGCCGATACAGCCGGAAGGAGCCGGAGCTGGATCTTCAAGTTCACGTACAAGAGAATTCCCAACCATGTTAGACCTTTATGAGTCAATCCAAACCACCAGCGACCATGCAAGGCGATCATTTGAATATGCCCAATGCGCCTTCAACCGATTCGATAATCTACATTCCCGAATCGATTACCTGAGCAATGATGTCACGTACATCAGAAACCGAATGTACCACGAGTGGGGGGATATCCCACCAAAAAGCCCTTGAAAACTGTATCATTTTCGAGGCCTCGGCACAGTTGTTTCATTCCAATCTATCTTTTAATTTATGTCGTTTTGTTTTTTATTTTGTGTGTTTAGGATTTTAATGCTTTTAATAAATTGGTGACATTTCAGGTGATACCGAGGATTCTAACAACGCGAGGGCAACCAAACACAAGTGAAAAAATCATCATTTTTAGGGGAGTTATTTCATTACCCTTTCTCGATCTTGAATATGTTAATCACATTGAGGACAATGTGAATTTTAAGTGTGGGGATGGGAGTAATGCATTTGACTTTGCTAAAAAGGTCCAAATTTAAAACCTTTAAGAAAAAAATCACTTACCAAGTAATTTTTGTGACAAGAAACCAAAAATTTAATACAATTTTTGATAAATCAAATTATAAATATACGTTTTCGGGAAATAAAGAAGTAAATTCATGACGTCCAAATAAAATTGAAAATGTTTTTTGTGATATCCTTAAAAGCAATATTCTAGTAAAATATTTAATCATGTAACATGAAACACTTTTACCCAATTCCATCCGTATGTGAGTTATTTTTGAGCCTTAAACAAGCTTTTGCAAATCGCAATTCTACTTTCATTCTGGATTTAATTGAGGGTGCCATATGATACGTGTGATTAGAACTTGCTTTGGGTATACATTTCAAGATCTTAATTAGTATTTGTTGCATAAAAATGAGTTAGGCACTAGGAAACCTTAACAATTCGAGCCCCAACCATTGTCTTTAATTTTCCTTACCCGAACGTCAACCCTAGTTAGCCCCGTTGAGCTTAAACGTTTGTATCTTTCAATCACCCGAGTCACCAAGTCACTTAACCAAAAAGCCTTCAACAAAACCCGTTATTGTTAAAGACATGTTTTTGGCTTATAAAAAAAATAAAAAAAAATTGGTATTTTACCGGCAGTCCTTAAAGAACTGGAATGCATTCTTTTGATTTCAATTTGCTTTGTTGCCTTCATCACGCAAAACCGGGACTTCCCCCGAAAATCCGCGAACAAATTTTCAATCTCACGTTTGACGCAAGAAAGAAATGGCGAAAAAAGGAACAAGTTCCGCTATTTTGTGGGATTTTAAAAAGTGCTATAAAGAGACGGGCAAAAAGATATGAAAGATGCCCGAACTGTGGAAATTGGTCCCATAATGGAAAATGCAAAAAGAATCAAACTGAATCTCAATACGAATACGCAGAACTAATCCGATTGGGTGCTATTAAGCTTCAAGCCGAACAATCCTTGAGAAAGGAAAGTTTTGTGTATCTTCGGGTAAAAGATGAAGTACGGTTCTTGAAAACAAAATACGGTCTTGACAATGTGACCTTAAACGAGTCCTCAAGCTAGCATATACCTTCTAGCTTGAAGTATTGTATAGGGAACCTTTATTGCTTTCCTTGTAGTTTATGTTAGAAAAATAAGCCAAGACTGTCGTCTTTAGCAATTAGCCACTTTTTCCAAATATTCCATACCCGAGCCCGAGCCAAGTTACAACCCATCAAAGACCTAATGATTTATGCAAGTAAATATCTAAGTAGGTGGAGATTTGATCCCTTAACAAGCATATGATTTCACACGTATTCATACTAGGCAATTGAGTGTATTAGTCATACTTAATCTTGATTATGACTCCATATATTTAGCCGAGTGTGAGTGCATCTTGTGAGAAGTGTGGATTTTTACATGATAATAATCTTTACTAACCAACCTATTGCTTGCTAGGATATCATTTTACATATGCTTAGAATATTTATATTTGGATGAAAATAATGTTTACTTGCGTATATCTCGAAAGACATGTTTATAATTTGATTTATTTGGTTTTTGGTGGAATTGTCATTTTAAGTGATTTGCTTGAGGATAAGCAAAGTTCAAGTGTGGGGATGTTTGATGTGCTCCAAATTATACATAAAAATCCTATCAAAAACACATCAATTATTCCTTAATATCTTCCTTAAAATGATGAAAATGTACTTAAAAGTGTTAAATTGTGTTTTCAGGTGTTTAAAAGGGCAAGATAGACAAAAGGAGCATATTTAACAAGAAATTGAAGTGATCTGAGCTTTGGAGTCCAAGCATGGGGTCGTGCCTCATTAAGCACGCCCCATGCCTTGCTAGAAACACACCCTCGTGCTTGGACATCTGACAAGGACAAAAGTACTGTCCCTTAAAAGTAGACACGGGGCCGTGCCCCATAAGGCACGGGGTCGTGCTCCACCTCCAACACGGGGCCGTGCCCCCATTTAGCACGGGGTCGTGCCCGACACAACCTGCATGTACAAGCCGACCAACTTTCGTAAGCATTGTACTAGCACGGGGCCGTGCCTTTTAGGCACGGGGCCATGCTTATACACTCCAGAAAGCCTATAAATAGAAGCCTAAGTTCACCATTTTCGGTAAGCTTTGGTGGGAGAGTTACTCTGCAGAATTCTCTCGGGAATCAAGACTTCAAGATCATTTGGAGGCTCGGGAGGTGCATACAACACTTGGAAGAAGCTTAGGATTGTCTAAACGTCATTCATTGTGGATTATCGGTTTGATTGTTCCATTTCACCGATGATTACGTATCTATCTTCTTTGTTATCTGTTGTTATGTTCAAGCTCATTATGAGCTAAACTCTATTTATCATCCTAATCGGATGAAACTTATGTAATTTGTGATGAACTAATGATGTGATAAATATTATGTTAATGTTATGGTGGTCTTGGGAAAACTATTGATGGGTAGCATCTACATTTGAACGGGAAGTTATAACATTATGCTTTGTGATTGTGATTGTCATACAAGGTTGAAAACCGTATGATTAACTTTCATTCGCGAAATCGGTCTTCATAATAAATCCATGGCTAATGAACTAGAAATGGTTATTAGAAATCATATCACTTTAACTTTCTGATCATTTGCGGGTTCCCTTTTATTAGTTTGAGAAATCTTCAGTAATTGTTACGGTTTTCTAAAATTAATGGTATGTTAGGAAGGAACCTGATTAACTCTCTTTTTAATATTAAGTTATGTTTTCAGAAATCGTATGTCAAATAGGTCACAAAATATTTACCTACATTACTAGGGCTTTGATCTGAGCAGTAAACTCAGCCTGACAGGATCAAGTCACTACGGCAGCAGGATAGATGAGAAACGCTTCAAATCTTAGTTTACTTTCTTTCTATTATTGTTTATTTTTAAACCGTAAATATCTTTTCAAATGCAAATTATCACTTTCTTTAACAAAAACCGAATCTGATAGTCAAACATCAAGTTTGTTGAGTAGGCTAGGTGTGTCCACGGATTGATACTTGGTTCTCACCAACACTATATTACCACACGATAGGTACACTGCCTTTTGTGTGTGTGGTTTAGTATTAGTAACAACAAATTAAAACTGAATCTATGTAATAAATCTTTATTAAACATCATTGGAGATGTTTCTGAAGGTGTGAGAACAAGGGGACAAACTCATAATGGGAATGTATGCTTGTACTCATGCTTCCTTTCTCAGATGGAACCAAAGAATGTAGAGAAAGCCTTGAAAGATTGTTGGAGCATATATTGTCATATATATAGTGTGTCCGTTGCTTGTCGAATAGTCTAGGCTTAATGTAATACACCTGATATGTTGTAAACACATGAAACTAGGTCATTCGCAGGAACATATGCGAATGAGACTCAGTCGTACGACTGAGCCATTCTAATGGACCAGTCGTGCGACTGAGAGATGCGATTGGGCCATTCGTAAGACTGAACTATAAGTATGGTCCAGTCGTACGATTGAATCGTACGCATGGCCCAATTGTACGAATGGGCCCAGTCGCATCTGATATGGGCTGAGGCCTATAAATACCAGTTTTATTATGTAGAGAGATAGGGTTTTGAGAGTGTGCCCGGGGCCTAGGTGCTGCTGGATGAGAGGGGAGATTGCAGGACCGGTTAAGGGCCTAATAATTACAACACAACAACACAAAGAGGAGATTAACTAAACTTGATCAAACAGTAAACCAGATTAACCAATATATTGATACAAAGAACACAAGTAAAGATAAAGAGACAGAACAAGAGATTTGGGTTTCAAGGAGGTAGTATATTGCTTTCTCAAGTTCTTTTACAAGTGTTACAAAGCATAAAGAAAGATACTAGAACTTGGAATACTTATACTACAACCTACAGCCGGCTATACTTTGAAAGCCAGCTGGATACAATTGACTAGACACAAACAAAATCAATTGTAGAATCAAAAGGCATATCTGTCTTTTGGCCTTGTGACTATGACATGCCATAGCTCATATCCTTATCTATTACAAAAAGGATAAAGTACATAAAGTAGAAAGTTACAGACTCAAGACCTCAATGTACAGTTACCAAAAGCATGGACCTTTTCACCAACTCATGTAAGTTGGTGACTTTACAGAGATGCAGCGGAAAGGTGTCCAGCTTTATGGAACAGTACATCAGTTAAAGCATGTTACTAAAAGTCTTTGGAAGAAATCTGTCTTCATAGGATGAAGCTTCGGAAGACTTTGTCTCTAAGGCTTCGGAAGACTTCATGTTTGGCTTCGGAAGATATTGGTCTTGGCTTCGGAAGACTTTACACTTAGAATATTTTCTAGTGTATGGTGTAAAACTTTCGAAGCATTTCTTATTCAGTACTTAGTGCATTTGTTGGAGAGAGACATTGGATGTTTTGGTTTGCACAATCATGACCATACCCCCTAGGCTGATGCTACCAAAACATTTAGAAGATCTTCAGATGTTAGTAGTCTTCAGCACAATCATGACCATACCCTTCTTCATTAGATGGTCAGGATCATTCAGACCTTCATAGTATCTTCTCATCTCAAAGAGATCATGCAGAGGTAAGTTGATTATGTCTTGCCAAGTATAGACATTCTCAACACCTTGATCTCTGATTACATGTCATCTTTCTGGATTGGTAGAGTAAGTCCAGGATAAGATGGGTGTCTTAGCTGTCAGAGGAGCCACTTGCATTGGAGTTGATTGGGCTGCCTCATCATGCACTTTCTCAGGTTGATCTGACTCAGCCTGAGGTGTAGAGGTAGATGATTTAGGCTTCTTCTTCTTAAACTTTGGTTTAGAAGCCATTCTCTTCTTACTCTTTGATGACTTTAACTGGGAAGACTGGTCTACAACACCTTGTTGATCATCATTGTCTTTCTCAGTTGGGTGTTCCTCCCTCACAGGTTCAGAAGGAGAGAGAGTTTGACCCTGCTTTGGATCAGAAGATGAAGCTTGCTGAGGCTCAGCAGGAGGTCCGGGTTAAGGTGTCTCAGGTTGTTCAAACTTGACCTCCACTTCAGGTGGGACTTGACTTGGAAGAGAGTGTAAGTCAATCAGTTCACCACTCTTAATCTTCTGCTTGATTACCCTTATATGCTCATCCATTGTGGATAGAGACATAGGGCCAAGTCTCCTTCCGGAGAATCCATATAGCTTCAAGAAGCTCATCATCCTTTGTCTATCAGCAGACTTCTTCATACTCTTTTGGATGATGGCTCTTAACTTTGCAGCTTCTTCCCTTAGCTGCCTCTTTGTTGTCTTTCTCTCTTTGACTAACTCAAGTTCAAGTTGTTTTAAGTACTCAAACTCAATAAAGTCATAGGACAAGGGAAGAAGTGCTTCTGCCTGTTAGAAGCCTGTGGCACTCAGGTAGTTGATTATTTTGATCCTATCTTCTTCTTTGTCTACCTGAGGTTCTTGTGGAGCCACATCTTCTTGTACAGGGCTTTCTTGAACTGGGGAGAGAGTGGGAGCATGCTTGTAGAGTCTTTTCTGTCTCTTCTCCTCTTTGAATTGGAGAAGTAGCCTTGCATCCTCTTTTTCTTTCATCTCTCTTGACACTTCCATGTCAGCCAGTTCATTCAGTTCTTCTAAGGGAAGAGAGATGATTTCATCAATATCATAGTTCCTGGTCTAAAAATAAGTAATCCTGACTGCCCTCAACTCATCATCTTGAGTATTTGGTCTGGGGGCAGCCTTGATTGAAGCTTGCATAAAGCATGAAGACCTAGAGGAACTTTCTCCCCTTAGCTTCCTTTTCCTCTCTCTCTCTTCCTCCTCAATTTACTCAGGAGTCATAATCCTTTTCCCTTTGTCACCCACAGACCTTTGTGACTCAGGGTGGATAGAGGCTTGGCCTTTATTGCTTGGTGTAGCATCCATGCTCTGGCCAGAGAGAGGGTGAGAAACACCTTCACCAGCAGGTGTCTCAGAAGGAGTGTGAATCTCTGCAGCAGTTGATGATGATGAGACAGGGGTCTCAGGCTCTACCACTGGGCCTTCAGTCAAGGTTTCCCCTATGAAATTAATCTTAGGGTCCACCTCAACATCCAGTTGACCGATGACATTGCCTGATTGCCTAAGTCTCCTTCTTAAAGTGAACTCTGCAAGGATCCTGTCTTGGATTCTTTGAGCCAATCTGTCAGCTTGTCTTGAGTTGCTTGGATTGACAAGTGGCATATTGACTAGATCCATTCTTTCATAGAAGTTCAAGCTTTGAAAATCAAATACTTCTTGTTGCCCT
Source organism: Flaveria ramosissima (assembly GCA_025215565.1). Lineage (NCBI taxonomy): Eukaryota > Viridiplantae > Streptophyta > Magnoliopsida > Asterales > Asteraceae > Flaveria > Flaveria ramosissima. The sequence goes on along the minus strand of CM046036.1, from coordinate 46,653,592 downwards.
TGAACTCTGTGAAGAATAAGAGCTCTTCTGTCAGCATCATACCTCCACCTTATAAGGTAGTTTGAAGTTCCTTGAGGTGGGGATGACACAGCCCTTGGTATACCTTCCTCAAAGAGACTCCTGAGATAGTCTATAGAGTCCACATTAATGTGAACTTGAGGAAGCTGCTGAGAATGCACAATTGCAAGTGAGGATGGTGAGTCCTCTATGTCCATTCTCTGTGAAGAACTCCCAGGTTCTATGGCTGCAATAACTTTCTCCCCCTTTTTGGTAGCATCACCCACTTGCATAGGTGAGCTGGAGGATAGATCAATCACATCCACAGGTTCTTGTGTTCCTGGTTGAGCTATTCTTAAAGGTCTCCCAGCTAGTTTTTCCTTAAGATATGAAATCTGAAGTTGCTGATCATTAAACTTGTTTTGTAAGGTAGTCACCTGAGATTCAAGGTGACTGACCTTAGAGACTAAATTGGAGCATGTTTTTGACAGTTTTTGCACCTTTAGTCTCAAATTCCCCTCTTCTTCATCAGAAGAATCATTGGGGGATGAGATGATTGGACCAAAGTCCTCTCTCTTACCACCAGCTTGAGGTTCTTGGATGCTGGTTTTCCTCTACTCACTAGCAATCTCAGTTGAGATGTTGGTGGGCTGAGTTGCCATGGTTGAGGTCTTAATGATGTAATCAGTTGTAGAAGTGAGAGCCTCTTCCATATGGACATCCTGAACATGTTCAGAAGTGTCCACCTTAGTAATAGGTGACTGATGTGGGCTAGACTGAGGAGAATCAGAGGTACTCATCTCTCTTTGAGTAGTGGAGGAGAAGAGAGACTCATGGTACTCACTGAATCCTAAGTCTTCATCAGTATAGAAGGATAGGTTGGGAATGGGTTGATTTAGATCTAAATGCTGGGGATGGTAACTGTCCTCTGAAGGTTGTTCACTTGAGTGTTGAGACTTAGAGTGAAGGCTTAAGGCTGTTGGGCTTGTGAGCTCATCAGGGTGAGCATGAGGAACCTCAGCCCTGATAGTTGAAGAAATGGGAGTGGTTTGCTCCTCAGGGGAAGTGGGAGCTCTAGTGTCCACTTCCTCCTGTAAAGGTGAGTATATGGGGACCTGCACAGACTCAATAGCTTGAGCAGGGGTTCGTTTGGATTTTCTTTGGTAGGTGAGGGTTATTTGTGGTCTTTTTAGTTGTAAGGAAGAAGAAGGTGTGGGTTCAACACTAGCTTGTGTTGCTAGGTTGTCACCTTGAGCAATGAGCTCTAACATTTTGGGGACTAGGGCTGTTTCTACCCCTGAGAAGCCTACAGTTGGCTTCTTCATGATTTTAAAGATGTCGGACTTCATCTGACCCAATTTAAGAATATTACTTGTTTCCCTCAACTGTGAGCCCAATTCACAGTTAAGAATGTGCTGAACATATCTAGGAAACATGTAATACTCTAAGAAGTCCAAGTTTGCAAGTAAATTAGTATAAACAAATTGAGAGTACCTGAACTTGACCTCTTGAACCATTCCATGCACTATAAAGGAGAGATCCTCAGGAATCTGGTCCCACCCTCCATGCTTGTTTGGCAAGCTGTGGATAACCACATGGAGCAGGTATTTCCACTGAGATGAGACTTTCCATTTCCTGAAGGTCTTTACGAAGAAATCTCCCTCATAGCCCATCTGCTCAAAGGAATTATTAACAGCTTCCTTTGGGAAGGACAACTCACCTTCTTCATCATCCAGCTGCAAATGATAGTTGATGATGGCCGGAGTGATGAAGATTATCCTCCCTTGCACTGTGGCAGACAGTGCCTTCTCCCCATCCATAATGACCTCTTGACAGGTCTTCCAGAATTCAAGCAAATGATCCTCATACAGAGTAGGATCAATGGTTAGGGAGGTGAAGTAGTTGGATAGAGTTAAGAATTGGCAAATCTCTGAGAAACTTTCATCTTTCTCAGAGCTTAACAGAGCAACCTGATTGTGTTACCTGTGAAGTTGCATGGAGAAATCTGGGTTGTTTCTGCGGTTAAGGTTGGCCATTTTAGAAGCTTAAGGTTGAAGAAAGGTAGAAAGCAAAGGCGGTTTTGGGAATTAGGTTTGAGGAATAGTGGAATTGAGGAAGATAATGAGGAAGAGGGGGAACCGTTGGGTATTTATATGAAAAGGGATTTGAACCAAAGTTAATGAAAGGGTATAAACTTTGAAATCCAAAAGTCGGTCCCACCTCTGAAAAAGTAGTTTACTTTTGCTCAAAAAGTAGTTTTCTTGGAATTCGAAAAGCTTCCGAAGTTAAATTATCTTCGGAAGTTTTAATGAAAAAGCTTCCGAAGATAAAATGACTTCGGAAGATTTTCCTGAGAGTCTTGAAAAATTTTGCTTCGGAAGAGAAATAAACACTTGAATGCTTTGTAGAAGGAACACAAAGCTTCCGAGAGTTAATTTTGATTCGGAAGGAAAAAGTCGTTAAAAACAAATAAGTGTCTGAGATAAGAATTTAAGCTTCGGAAGATAGATTTAGACTTCTTCCGAAGGTAAAATTTCTTAGACAGTTATTTATTTTGAAGACATGATTTTCTTCCGAAGATAAAATTATATCTTCCGAAGGATCAAAAAATTTTCAAGAGTTTAAGGAAAGTCTTCAAAAAGGATTTTATATCCAAAGAAAACATGAGCTTATGAAAGTGATGAACTAGACAACTTAGGACACACATATTTTAAGAAATAATCTACTCAAAGTTAATCATCCCAATAGCTGATATTAGATATTTAAATCTCTGTTCATCAAAAGCTTTTGTAAACAGATCAGCATATTGTTCATCTGTATGAACTTTGACTAGTTTAATTAATCCATTTTCATAGTTATCTCTTATTAAATGATACCTGATATTGATGTGTTTGGTCCTTGAGTGCTGTACAGGGTTCTCAGTGATAGATATAGCACTATTGTTGTCTATGTGGATAGGAGTCTCCTTGAAGTTAAATCCATAGTCTAGCATCTAATTTTGAATCCAAAACACTTGAGCACAGCAGCTTGTAGCAGCAATGTATTCAGCCTCAGCAGTTGATGCAGACACACAGGATTGTTTCTTGCATTGCCATGAGACAATTCTTCCACCGAAGAATTGACATCCCCCAGATGTAGACTTTGCAGTCATGTTGCAACCACCATAATCACTATCTGTATAAGCATACAGATTGAAGTCAGGATTCTTTGGGTACTATAAACCAAGTGTTGAAGCACATTTGAGATATCTTAGAATCCTTTTGACAGTGATTAAGTGAGACATCTTAGGGTTGGCTTGATATCTTGCACAAATACATGTAGCAAACATGATATCAGGCCTGCTAGCTGTAAGATACATAAGAGACCCAATCATAGCCCTGTATAAATGTTCATCTACACACTCCCCCTCAAGATCAGGTCCAAGGGAGTGGTTTCTGGCTATGGGTGCCTTAGCAATCTTACAATCAGTCATGTTGAACCTCTTGAGTATGTCCTGAACATTCTTTGACTGACTTATGAAGATGGCATCTTCAACTTGCTTCACTTGAATTCCCAGAAAGAAATTGAGTTCTCCCATTGCACTCATTTCAAATCTGTCTTTCATCAGCTTCTCAAAGTCTTTGCAGAGCTTTGGATTAGTTGAACCAAAGATGATGTCATCTACATATACTTGAACTAGCAATAAGTCATTTCCATGTCCTTTGATGAAGAGAGTTCCATCTATAGTACCTCTCCTGTATCCATGTTTACAAAGATACTCAGACAATGTCTCATACCATTTCATGGGTGCCTGATGCAGCCCATAAAGAGCTTTGTCAAGCTTGTAGACATAATCAGGATGATCAGGGTCTACAAAACCAGGTGGCTGTTTGACATAGACCTCTTCATCAATCACTCCATATAAGAAAGCACACTTTACATCAAGTTGAAAGACCTTGAAGTTCTTGGATGCAGCAAATGCCAGGAATATCCTAACAGCTTCTAATCTTGCTACAGGAGCAAAGACATCAGTGTAGTCAATCCCTTCTTCTTGTGTGTATCCTTGAACAACTAGTCTTGCCTTGTTCTTGATGATAATTCCTCTATCATCCTTCTTATTCCTAAAAACCCATTTGCTTCTAATGGTAGTCTTCCCATGAGGAAGAGGACAAAGGTTCCAAACTTTCTGCCTTTTGAATTGAAGTAACTCTTGTTGTATAGCTTCAACCCAACTTCCATCATTTAAAGCATCATCAACTTTCTTTGGCTCTACCTGAGATAAGAAACAAGAATGAAGACAAACATTTGCTTCATGAGTTTGTCCTCTTGTTCTTACCCCTGTGACAACATCTCCAATGATGTTTGTGGTGGGGTGAGACTTGTGGATCCTTAGCTGAGGGATCACAGCAAGTTGCTGAGAAAGATCCAAATTTGAGAAATTTAGATATGGCATAGATGATTCACCCTCCACAATACCACACTTATCAAGATTAACTTGATCCAATGAGTGTGTGACATCATTGATGTTGTCATCTATGGTGTGGTTATTTGCATCAAGGAATTCCTGATCACTTTCACCATCACCATTGTTGTCTTCTACAATTGAGGTATCTTTATCTGGTTGTGGAGCCCCTGAGCTGGAATCTGAAGGCACCCCAGATGTATCAGCTGAATTTGTCATTGTAATGCTGATAGAAACCTCATTTGCTGAAGTAGTTCCAACTGGAGCTGAAGATGTATGAGTTGAGGGTCTTCCTAGCTCAAATCTTGGATCAGGATCACCTGTATTTAGATTTTCTGCAGATCCTGAAACATTCTCACAAGATTTGTTAAAACAGTTGGTAACTAAATCAAGATCAAATAGCCAATCAGGACCAGAACCAGCCACACAGGGTGTGTGTTCATTGAAAGTCACATTGGCTGACTCCTCAACAATTCTAGTTCTGAGATTGTATACTCTATAAGCCTTGGCTTGGGAAGAGTATCAAATGAAGTATCCATCATCTGATTTCTCAGCAAACTTGGCAATTTGATCCTTGGTATTCAAGATGGTGCAGGGACATCCAAATGACCTGAGAAAACCAATGAAAGGTTTTCTCTTGTGCCAAAGTTCATAAGGAGTCTTACCATGTGTCTTAACTACCAAAACCCTGTTTTGCACATAGCAAGCAGTATTTACTGCCTCTGCCCAGAAGGTGATGGGCAGTTTAGAGTCAGATAACATAGTTCTTGCAGCTTCAATTAGTGTCCTGTTTCTCTTCTCAGCAACTCCGTTTTGCTGAGGAGTCTTGGGAGCACTATATTGTCTTGTAATACCTTTTTCATCACAAAATGTATCAAGGTTTTGATTCTTAAATTCAGTACCTTGATCACATCTTATGGTTTTGACCTTGTGATCACTTTGATTCTTAATTTTTAAGATGAAATTCTTCAGAATCTCAGGGGTTTCATCCTTAGTTCTAAGAAAGAAAACCCAAGTGAATCTTGTAAAATCATCTGTGATCACCAAACAATAAGAGGTCCTTCCCAGACTCATTACACTGGTGGGGCCAAAGAGATCCATATGTAATAAGTGTAGGGGAGTAGTGATGGAGTTCCTTTCCTTAGGCTTGTGAGATACCTTATGTTGCTTCCCTTTCAGACATGCAACACAATGATCATCACTTGTAAACTCTTTCTTTGGCATTCCAGTTACCAAATCATGTTTAATTAGTTTATTCATGTTCTTAAAGTTTACATGGCACATTCTTTTATGCCATAGGAAAGACACATCACTATTTGCTTTGGATAGAAAGCATGAAACTTCTTCAGAGGGAGATGTTTCTTGCAAATCCATCTTGTACATGTTCCCTTTCCTGGGGGCTCTGAGCAGGATATGCTTATGAGGAATGACCACTCCAGGCAGAACAATGCACTCATGCTCAGTAAAGAGCATGTTATGACTGATCATAAAATTGGGATACACTCAGAAGATTGTACCCAAGCTCCACAAAGTTTACCTTTTCAATGCTGAGCTTACCATTTGTGACCTTGCCCCTTCCTGAAATGTTACCACCTTAATCTCCTCCAAAAGCAACTGGTCCTCTATTAATTCTCTCAAAGTTATGGAGTAGAGACCTGTTTCCTGTCATGTGCCTGGAACAGCCACTATCAATTATCCAGACATTCCTGTTTGTCTTGAGCTGTTCCTGCACAAAGAAAATGATTAGTTACATTTGGAAACCCAAGCCTTACTTGTCTTGGGCTCACTAAGTATAATAGAAGGTAATGCAACAGTAATAGATCCTATGGTTGTACTAGGGGGATCTTCAGCTGTTGTTGATGGAGAAACTTCAGTCATTTGGTCTTTCTTAGACTTCCACACCACCTTTGGAGTCTTAGACTTGACCTTCAAAACCTTGGAAGCTTTTGGGACATCACAAGTTTTGATGACTGAACCTTCGGAAGATTCTACAGTCACTGCAGCAGACTTCAGTGCTTCGGAAGAACTCCTTTCTTCCGAGAACAATTTTTCTTCCGAAGGTAATTTTCCATTTACCTTCTTCTTTGATCTGGAGCTTCCGAAGGAAACAGATTTTCCTTCTGAAGCTTGAATCTTCTTGAAACTCTTTGAAGTCTTTGTATTGGTCATATGGATAGTACTTTTAGGATTGTATGGGCAATCCTTAGCAATGTGAGCGGTACTTTCACACATGACACATAACATTTTCTTCTTCAAAAGAGTCTCCTTATGAGAGCAAGACTGTCTCTGGTCACATCCCTTCTCCACCTTCATCTTTGTAGATGCTGAAACGGTTCTTTTGGGTTGTGAACTGTTCTTGGAGTTTGATGGTCCAGGCTGTGCAGCAGTGGTACACAGCAGATCAGTTTTCTTCTTTGTACTGATATGATTTGAACAAGAACCAGAACTCTTAGCTGAGGAGTTTTGGTTGATGTCTTCATTCTTTACTACTTTAAACTGTGCAGAGATAAAAACTTGTTTCTGCTTAGAATCAAAAGTAGCCTTGATCTCTTGAGCCTTCTTTGCTTTTCTTTTGCTCTTCCTGATCAAGTTCTTTCTCTTTGACTTGGTCGTCACAGTAGATTTCTTCTCCTCAGAAGGATAGTGGCCCTTATTAGAATCCTCTTCTTCACTCTTCTCAGAGGAATTCTTCACTATCTCTTCCTCATCCTCTTCACTTATAGGATCTATGAGAGGAAGCTCATCTTCACAAGTTCCACACCTAGAAGATCTTACAGACAGGATTGTGTGTGGAGGATCTATCTCATTTGATCCCAGTCCCTGTCTATTTTGATAGCACACTTTGTTGTGCAGGGATGAGGATATCATGTTCTTGAAGGTCTCTTCTTCAAGAACACTCTTTTCTGCCCTGGCTTTGCTAATCACAAGCTCAGCCTGGTACTCAGTCAACTTAGTTATGAGATCCTGGATTTGAGTCCTAAAATCTGTATGTTCATGTTTTAGTACTGAAATGGTTTTCTCTAAGTCCTCTATCTTTAACTTGTAATCATTTTCAGACTTTCTAAAATCAGATTTTAAAATGTTTAAGGACTCAAGATCAGATCTCATTTCCAAGTTATAGGACCTGTATCTGTTTACTTTAGCAATGCATTTAGGAGTACAGAGATGTTCCAATACCTTGGCTTCATCATGGTCTGCCATTAGTGCTTGGTTTGGAGAAGCATCTTCCACCTGAAAGCTCCAGTCAAAGCCTCCTTCTTCAATAGCAACAGCAGCATTGTGCTTTGGCTTCTCATTCTGAGGGGCTTTGTCAGTGTAGTTTGGTCTGGTTTGTGCTTGGCCACCATTTGTTTTAGGTGCCTTACACTCTCTAGCAAAGTGGCCCATCAAATTACAGTTGTAACACTTGACTTTGCTTTTATCCAAGCCAAACTTTCCACTGGTTGCATTGCTTGGAAACCTCCTTCCAGTTCTCTTGTAGAACTTCTTGGCTCTGTGAGTGAGGAGAGCCATCTGCTGAACAATTTCCATGTACTCCAGGTCATCTGGATGGATACAGTCCAGGTCTTCAAGAGTGAAGAGAGAGTTCCCACAACTTTCATTAGAAGACACAAAGGCTTGAGAAGAGCTTGTCTTTTGGAATGGGCTTCCTTGAGTGTAGTTCTCCCTAGGTGTCTCTGGGAAGGTGATGAAAGAACCCTTTGGTGAGTTGTCAGGGTAGCATAGGAGATGATGTTGGGGTTATATGCTATCCCTTTCAACCACATGCAGGGCTAAACCCATTTGATTGTTGGAGTTGCCAGATGAACCTTGCATGTTCATCTCCATCTGGTAGCCACTGAGAATCCCATATAACTCTGTCAGAGTAAGAGTTTTGAGAGTTCTCTTGATCACCACACAGTAGTGTGTGTCCATTGCCTAGGAAGTGAGGACATGAACTTCCTTACAATGTCCCTGTTCTCAAGAGGAACTCCTCCATCCACTAGGGTATCCACTATCTCAACATACCTGAAGTATTGCTGAGTCATGGTTTCACCTGTTTTGAAGGTGAAATTTTCAAACTGCTGCTTCAGGAGATCCTTCTTGTTCTCCTTGGCTTTAAAGGAGCCTTCATACATCAGCTTTAGTGCATCCCACAGCTGTTTAGCTGTTTTGCACTTCTTAAAACCTCTGTACACAGAGTTTGGAAGAGCAGTTTAAAGAGCAGTCAAGGCCTTTCTATCAAACTCTACTCTCTTCCTATCTTCATCAGAGTAGTTGGCCACATCTTTTGGGATCATACCAGCACCAGTAGCAGAAGGAGTGCTAGGTATGAAAGGTCAATTTTCAACAGATTCCCACATTCTTGAGTCTAGAGACCTGATGAAACCTTCCACTCTCATACACCAGGTGTCAAAGTACTCAAGAGTGATCAGTGGGGATTTGTTCATGGTTCCAGTTTCCATATCAGTCTTTGAGATGGATGCCATTTGGAGAGTTTAGTTTTTGTGTGTGTGAGGGATCTTAAGATGGTGAGATCTTATATCAAGAGCCTGAAAAGCTCTGATACCAATTGCAGGACCGGTTAAGGGCTTAATAATTACAACACAACAACACAAAGAGGAGATTAACTAAACTTGATCAAACAGTAAACTAGATTAACCAATATATTGATACAAAGAACACAAGTAAAGATAAAGAGACAGAACAAGAGATTTGGGTTTCAAGGAGGCAGTATATTGCTTTCTCAAGTTCTTTTACAAGTGTTACAAAGCATAAAGAAAGATACTACAACTTGGAATACTTATACTACAACCTACAGCCGGCTATACTTTGAAAGCCAGCTGGATACAATTGACTAGACACAAACAAAATCAATTGTAGAATCAAAAGGCATATCTACCTTTTGATCTTGTGACTATGACATACCATAGCTCACATCCTTATCTATTACAAAAAGGATAAAGTACATAAAGCAGAAAGTTACAGACTCAAGACCTTAATGTACAGTTACCAAAAGCATGGACTTTTTCACCAACTCATGTAAGTTGGTGACTTTACAGAGATGCATCGGAAAGGTGTCCAGCTTTATGGAACAGTACATCAGATAAAGCATGTTACTAAAAGTCTTCGGAAGAAATCTGTCTTCATAGGATGAAGCTTTGGAAGACTTTGTCTCTGAGGCTTCGGAAGACTTCATGTTTGGCTTCGGAAGATATTGGTCTTGGCTTCGGAAGACTTTACACTTAGAATATTTTCTAGTGTATGGTCTAAAACTTCCGAAGCATTTCTTCTTCAGTACTTAGTTCATTTGTTGCAGAGAGACATTTGATGTTTTGGTTTGCATCAGACTTAAAGGAATCCTTACAGAGATCATGCTCGATCTCCCCTTGCCAAGAGTCATGATTTTAATGTTGTAACGAGCTTGTAATCATTAGGTTTTGTTAGGTCTAGGTTCAGTAGATCTAGTTCATTATGTATAGGCTTAGTACTTGAATTAATATCTGTAATGAATGTTTGTAATTCATTATTGTGTATGCATTAAATATATAGGTTAACCTATTTATGTTTGTGTTGATTTATGTATAGTTGCAGGTACAAACATTATACTTGGTAAATTTATGAAATTGACCAAGTGTAAGAAATATCTACGGATGAACATTTTGTTCTTCCGTAGATATATTTCTTACAAGTAACTATACATCCGAAGATCCTCTGCGGATGAACAACCAGAAGTGAAGCACAAGATTGCTTCGGAAGAACGAGATTGCTTCGGAAGAACAAGATTGATTCGGAAGAACAAGACTGCTTCGGAAGAACAAGATTGCTGCGGAAGAACAAATCATCTAAGGAAGACAATATTCCTGCGGAGTCCAAACACTTGTATAATACAAGTGTTACGATTCAACAAGTCAACAAGGCAGTTATGTGAATCCCGAGAAATCCGATGATTACTTAACTGAAACAAATCAAATCCCAAGGGATCCGGTGTTTCCTATAACTGAAACATCATTGTTTATATATATGGATCCTAGGTTTCAATTCAAAGACGATTGTTTTAGACGATTGATTGATTGACAACAACAATAGCAATACGACAATCACTTCAAAGTCTCTCAATCAAACCCTAGCAGCCGTCACATCATAACATACTTTGATATCAATCATTCATTGTATTTGTAATCATTAACATGTTCTAATGAATACTGATTAATCAGTAATTGTGTTTTGTGACATGTGTTCTTGAACATTTATTGATATTTAAAGTTATTTCAAACAATTAATCCAAATCAACTTTGATTCCGCAAACGTTGACTTGCCATCAACCGACACTGATAATTCCTGTTTACGATCCTTGGATTCGCAGGTGGTATCAGAGCCAAGTGCTCATTGATCTAGATCGATTGATCTATCGGTGTCAGTTGTGTTTAATTGATTTTAATTTCGTAGATTTGTCTGTTCTTACTGATTAGATCTACTGTTGTCGTTTAACCGCAATCAATTTAATTAACTTGTATCTATATTCAAATAAATTGAATAGCAGATCTTGTTAATCATTCTCATCAATTAACATCATGAGCAACTTCAGTGGATCATCTTACCAACCACCGAAGTTGGAAACAAAAGCAGACTTCAAGTCATGGAAAATCAAATTTAGGAATCATGTAAACTATACTGATTCTGACTTATGGGTATCCATCACTGAAGGTCCTTATATTCCACCCACTCTTGGGCCGGATTATAACGAGAAAAATCAACCAATCAGTACCAAAGATCTATCACCTGATGATGTCAAAAAGGTCAAAGTTGATATCAAAGCATACAGTTTGCTTAGTATGGCTTTACCTGAAGAGATATTGATCAGGTGTGAGAACTACAAAACAGCACACTCCTTATGGAAGATACTTCATACTCTCTGCGAATGGAGTGATGAGATAAGAAGCATAAGGAGAGACACCCTCAGGTCGCAATATGAAATATTTCATCATATTGAGGGTGAATCAATTCCTCAACAACTTCATAGATTCATGTTGTTGGTAACTAAGATGAATATTCTAGAGTTGAGTATACCAGTGAGGAATTAAACAAGAAAATGCTCCACACTTTGCAAGAAAGTTGGAAGCAAACTGTATCCATGTTCAAGAACACTATAGATCTGAAATCAACTGGTCTAGATACTCTGGTTGCAAAAGTGGAAGATCTTGAAATGGACGAAAAATCAAGAAACAAGAGTGTGAGAACTCATGTCTCACCCTATCACTTCAAAGAAACAAATAATGTTGGAAGTGCATTTATTTTAAACAATGAAAGTGATAACTCTTGTGCTAGGAGTGATGATGAGGAGGAAGTTAGCTTTTATACTTCTAAACCCTCAAAGAAATCATCTCAAGATAAGAATCAAAAGAATAAAGGAAGAACTGCTGATCGACAAGATACAACTGCAGCAACAGCTAAGTCTTCACATTCAGCCAATCAGTCAGAACCAATTACTGTGATATTGGACTCTGAAGAACAAAGAGCAGCCTTTGCAGCTTTTAGTTCCAGTTTTCAAGCATATCTGGGAAGCTCTCTAACGTCAGCAAATATCTGCCAACAAGACTTAGAAGAACTACCTCCTGATGTAGTGGAAGAAATGGACCTACAATGGCAGATGGCCATGATTGCTTATAGAGCAAAGCAATATCTCAGGAGAAATAAGAACTTGGCATCAGCAAGTAAAACATTAAAGATTGGCGTTGACAAATCAAAGGTAAGATGCTTCAAATGCAATCTCTATGGACATTTCTCCAGAGAATGCAATCAACAGTCATATCCAAAGATGAGACAACAACATCAGATTCAACCTCATCAACAATCAAATTCTCAAAGACCTCTGCACAGACAATCTCAACTGATCAATGCATCCCCACCAGCCACCAATGAATCAGCTGGACCTAGCAACTCAAAGGAGTCAGGGCTGATCATACTTCAAGATGGAACGTGTGACAGGAGTGTGTATGAAAAAGAAGTCTTGGAAGAGAATCAAGCATTGATGGCTCATATGGATCAAACAGTTCCACCAATGGCAATAGAGGTAAAAGAAAGGTTGTGTTCATCAACATGTGTTGAGGAAGTTGAACGCCATAGAGTCCATGCTCAACAGTTGGCTGACAAAGTAAAAGAAACAATGATTTTTAATGAATCCCATGTTAGAGAACATAAATTGTATCAAATCAAAATTAACTCTTTGCAAAAGGATTTAGAAAAATTTGATTCTGAAAAATATAGCCTAAAAGCCCAAGTTGAGCATCTGACCACTTCCTTAACAAAATCCATGGCTGATCATGCATCAACTGAAGTGAAACTTCAGAAGTTTCAATTATCATCTCAACAATATGAGAAATTACTGAATTCTCATATTGAATCAAAGAAAAGGTCTGGGTTGGGTTATAATGCTGTTGCACCACCTATAAATGACCAACAACAAGTTCGAAATCAAAGCTGAAGAAGAATCAACTCAAATCAAAATTAATGATGAAGCTGAGGTGAGTGAAACTAAATCCTCTGAATCAGAATCTTTAAATCAAAATGATTTAGAATTTGATTATGATAATTGTGATGACTTGGATGATTCTGATGAACATGATGTTGATCAAATAACCACTGATAAGAATGTTCATTTTAAAACATATATTCCAAAAGTGCTTGAAGAAACAAAGTTGCCATATCCTCCTAAACAAAGAAACATGCTGAAGACCATTTGCAAGAGAATAGCTCAATTGAATGAAGGTCTTCAAGAACTAAGTCAGCAACAAGACTCTTCCAAGAAATTGAACGATGAATCTGCCATCACCGAGGAAAGAGAGAGATCCAAGGAAAAAGGAAAGAAAAAGGTATCAGCAGATCATCAACTGAAAAAGAAAACTTCAGCAGATGATCTACGTAAGAGGAATTCGGTAACAATCATTCAGAAACATAAAGTTGAAAGAGAAGAAGCACATCCAAAGCTGAAGAAGAAAGAGAAACATCAAAAGTTAGCAAACCATAAGAATGATTCTGAAAAAGAATCAGACGGAAAATATTGCAAATGGTGAGACATGAGAAATCATAATACTGAAGAATGTTACTTCAGTAGCTACTGTTCCATTTGCAATATGAACAATCACATGACAGCTGAATGTTACTTCAACAAACATTATGGCATATGAAACAAAAATAATCATTCCACTCAGGAATGTTATTTCAACAAAAAGAACAAAACAAAAGGCACAAAGAAGAAAGAGTCAGATAAGTCTGAAACGGATACTGACTGTGAAAAAGGTTCAAAATTGAAGAAGCCTGATCTAAAATCAAAGGACAAAATTTCATCAAGTGCTCATCCATTGAAGAAAAGAACAACTGGTCAGCAGTCAAAAACACCCCATAAAAGGGTAGATTTGACTGATAAGGAATTAAAGGATGATGATTCATTTTTTGATAAATTTGAAAAGGGAATTCAAATACCTCTTTCAAAAACAAAAGATAGTGAGACATTTAAAGTTTCATTATCAAAACAAAAGGCTCAAACAAATGAAGTTGATTTGAATCAAGCAGAAATTAAGAAACAAGAACCTACTTCATCAACATCCCATTCAGCAGAATCACCCTTATCTAAAACAAATCAGAATGAATCAATCAAATCTAAAACTGCAACTTCAAAAATTATTCATGAAGGAGTAACTATTTTAGACTCTGTTGACAAACCCAAGATCACTAAGACTTGGGTTGTCACTTCTAACTGATTTATTTCTGAATGCAGGAACAATATTGGAGAGCTGACAACAAGTGGTATGTTGACAGTGGTTGTTCCAGGCATATGACAGGAAACTGTTCTCTTCTCCATGATTTCAAACATAAAAATGCTTCTTATGTGGCATTTGGTGGGGATAAAATGGGAGGTAAAATTGTTGGTGAAGGGATGATAACAAATGGTGTGCTCAAATTTGATAAAGTAAATTACTGTAAAAATTTACAGTATAATCTACTTAGTGTGTCTTAAATTTGTGATCAAAACTATACCACATTGTTTGATATACTAACTATTACATTCTTAAGCTAGGATTTTTTATTCCAGAAGATTGGATCCTCCTCAAAGCAGCAAGAAAAGGAAACACTTATGTTTTGGATATGAACAACACTTCACTCACAAAACATGAAACATGCCTTATATCTAAACTATCAGAAGATTTGTCTCAATTATGGCATAGAAGGCTTGTCCATTCTAACATGAAGAACATATGGTGAAAAATGACCTGGTCATTGGATTGCCAAACAAAGAGTTTCATTGCTCAACTCACTGTTCTTCTTGTTACAAAGGAAAACAACATAGAGTGTCACATAAATCCAAAACTATCAATACTAATACTACACCACTCAAATTGCTTCACATGGATTTGTTTGGTCCTACCAATGTAATGAGTATTGGAAAAAGGCGATATTGTCTGGTGATAGTTGATGATTTCACAAGATTCACATGGGTCTTTTTCTTAAAACAAAAAAGTGAAACATCAGAAACATTAATGGACTTTGTGATCAAGATTGAGAATCAACTTGATACAAAAGTTAAAATTTTTAGGAGTGACAATGGTACTGAATTTGTCAATTTTGAACTGGATTCCTTTTGCAGGAGCAAAGGTATTGCAAGACAATTCAGTGCACCAAGAACTTCACAACAAAATGGAGTTGCTGAAAGAAGAAACAGAAATCTCCTTGAAGCAGCCAGAACAATGCTAGCTGATTCACAATTACCTATCACTTTTTGGACTGGGGCTGTGAATACTGCATGCAATGTTCAAAACAGAACATTAATTGTCAAAGAACATAACAAAACTCCTTATGAGCTCCTATTTAAAAGAAAACCATACATAGGATATCTGAAAGTCTTTGGATGTCATGTAACTGTTTTGAACATAAAAGAGTCATTGGGAAAATTTTCAAAAAAAGCATATGATGGTTTCTTTGTTGGATACTCTTCAACATCGAAATCATATAGGGTTTATATTCCACAACATAACATTGTGGAAGAGACTCCTAATGTATCTTTTGATGAAACTGTATTTACAAAGTGAGTTAAAGGTTCATCATGGTTGTTTGACATAAATGCTTTATCTAAATCATTTAACTATGATCATTTGAACAATGCAGGATCTGATGAAGTATGTTATCCATTTGTTTCACCTCTTATGACTAAAGTAACCTTATCTGCTGATCCTCCAAGGATACCCCCATCCTCAGATGAAAACACTTCAGTAGCAGCAGATACTACATTTGGAAATGAACATGCTGCATCCGGAGATGTGAATGTTGTGCCTTCAATAGAACCAGGCTCTCAAGTGAATACAATAAACATTGGAAATGATTCATGTCCTCGCTTATCATCCGGAGAAGTTCCTACAGAAGAACAAAATGCATCCGGGGAAGTTCCTACGGAAGAACAAAATGCTTCCGGAGAAGTTCCAACGGATAATCAAAATGCTTCCGGAGAAGTTCCAACTGATAATCAAAATGCTTCCGAAGAAGTTCCTATGGAAGAGCAAAATGCTTCCGAAGATGTTCCTACGGAAGAGAAAAATGCTTCCGGAGAAGTTCCTACAGAAGAGCAAAACAAAACTTGAGATACTCCAGCCCATACAAGAGATTCCCATGATCATTCAACTCCTGTTGAACATTTTGACTATTTCTTAAATTCTCAACCTGAGCTGAATCAGTGTGAGGCAATGGAAATGACTAACCTGGAATCATCTATACCAGTTGAATCAACTCCTTCAATGAGAATCCATAAGACTCATCCACTCGAAAACATCATTGGAAATCCTGAAAAGAGAACTACAAGGAGCCAAAGTGGTACAGCCAACCTTTGTCTCTTCAGTTGTTTTCTTTCTCAAGTGGTGCCTCCAAACATCACTGCTGCTTTAAAAGACAATAGCTAGATTGAAGCTATGCAAGAAGAGCTTCAACAGTTCAGAAAGCAAAAAGTGTGGTCTCTTGTTGATTTGCCTAAAGGTCAACATCCTATTGGAACAAGATGGCTATACAAAAACAAACTGGATGATAGAGGGATTATTGTACGAAACAAAGCAAGGTTGATTGCACAAGGATACACTCAAGAAGAAGGAATAGACTATGATGAAGTATTTGCACCAGTTGCGAGAATTGAGGCCATAAGAGTGTTTCTGGCTTATGCATCATATAAGAAGTTTACTGTGTATCAGATGGATGTCAAGTGTGCATTCTTATATGGGAAGATTGATGAGGAAGTTTATGTGTCACAACCCCCTGGTTTTGAAGATCCTCATTATCCCCATAGGGTATACAAACTAGATAAAGCCTTGTATGGTCTTCATCAAGCACCAAGAAAATGGTATGAAACACTATCATCTTTCTTGCTCAAGCATGGCTACAAAAGAGGAACTATTGATCAGACACTCTTTCTCAAACAAGAACATCAAGATCTCTTAGTAGTTCAAATATATGTTGATGACATTATATTTGGTTAAACTAATAAGAGATTGTGTGTGAATTTTGAAGAGCTGATGAAATCTGAATTTCAGATGAGCTCAATGGGTGAATTAACCTTCTTCCTTGGCCTTCAAGTTCATCAAAAATCAGATGGGATATTCATCAACCAAGAAAAATACATACATCAAATTATGAAGAAATACAATCTTGCTGAAGTATCCTCATGCAAAACACCAGCATCAACAATTGATAAGATTGCTCCTGATCCTTCTGGAAAATCTATAGATAAAAAATTATATAGATCAATGATAGGTTCTCTTATGTATTTAACTGCCAGTAGACCTGATATTATGTTTGCTGTGTGTGTATGTGCTAGGTACCAATCTGATCCCAAGGAGTCTCATCTCAATGCTGTAAAGAGAATTTTCAGATACCTCAAAGGAAAACCAGGACTTGGTCTTTGGTATCCAAAGGATGGAGACTTTACACTCTACTCATACTCAGACAATGACTATGGTGGATGTAACAGTAACAGAAAATCAATAACCGGTGGATGCCAATTCATTGGACCAAGGCTAGTATCATGGCAGTGCAAGAAACAAACCAATGTTTCTGTATCCACAGCTGAGGCTGAGTACATTGCTGCTTCAGCTGGTTGCTCTCAAGTTCTTTGGTTGCAAAACCAATTACTTGACTATGGTTACAACTTTCTTCAAACTTCAATTTATATAGACAATTCTGCTGCTATGTTTATCACTGCTAATCCTGTGCAACATAGTAAAACAAAACATATTGAGATAAGATATCATTTTCTGAGAGATTGCTCAGAAAAGGGTTTGATTAAGTTCGTCAAAGTGGATACATCAAATCAGCTTGCTGATTTATTCACTAAAGCCTTTGATTCAGTCAGATTTAACTTTCTGGGTGAGTCTCTAGGCATGACTAACTTAGATTAATCGAGTTTAAACAAAAAAATACTGTGTGTAATGATGCTTCAGCATGACATATGTATGGGAAATGATAGTACACTATAGCTTTGCTTATTCCTGAATATATAAATAACAATAAATCTCAGCAAGTTTCTTGATATGTGAGTAGATTCATCTTGAGTGGAAACTAAACTGAGTGCATGCCAAACATAATGCTAAAATGATTGTTTGTGGGAAACTTCATTTTGAGAATACAAAGTGAGTCTTATTCTAATGTGACCAAATCACTCATCTAAACACACTATGTAAAACACTTTATAATATCTATCTTTGAAAATCATACTCCCTCTGTTTTGTGTGAACAAAGACCTGGGTGTATGATCACCATATTGAATATCAGTTACAAAAGGTGAAAAGATCATGATCCTCATCATCCCTCTGTTTTATGTAAACAAAGACCTGGGTTAAAGGCACCTCTGTTTTACGTGAGTATAGACCTGGTGACCTGATGATGATCATATCTAAGCTCTCAAAAGAATCCTATGTGATCAACTGTATATTATCTTGAGCTTTTACATCATTTCATCAATGAGATGCCAAATGCATCTTAAGATAGATCTTATAACTTAAAGTACATAGTTCTTAAGTGTGAAAAAGTGATGATTTGACTTGCAAAGGGAGGACAAAACCTTTGTTAATTGAATGTGAAGCCCATAACAGTTATTTCCAAATCAATATGAAAACATGATAATCAGCATGCCTAGTTGATACATGAGCTTTTGTATGGATTTATGTGGACAATATACTTGCAATCAGAAAATGTTCAGGTATCAATTCAACAAAATAACTAATCAAGAAAAGGCTTAGTATTATAGTATGATCCCATCATATGTGTATATATATCTGATCATTATCATATAGTTAAACATCATGTTATTCCTCTTAAAGAAATTTATGATAAATGCTTAATTTCACCATTAATCACAAATTTAGGGGGAGTAGAATACATGAAGTTAAGTTTCTCAATCAGCAGCAATGTCTATCTCATTATCAATTTGAAGAAATTGGAATCTGAGCATCATAGCTTCTGGATACATGAACATTTTAGTAAAAAATTTTTTTTTACTTTCTTGTGCTAAATTGCCATGTATACAAAGCCAACAAGGTCCTAAAGCAATAAATGGTCTAACCAATGGACTTGGACCATACATACAACAATATCTCTCTGCATTGTGCTATTTTAAGCATCTGCGGAAGCTACAATGTGGAAATCTTAAAATGTTTATTCGTAGATTGGTAAACTACGAATGAATAAAGATCAACAAATGTAATTTAATTTTACAGTTTGGTAATCCGTAGATGTTCTGCGGAAGAATACATTGAGGGTCCCACTTAATAAATGAGATAAATTAATGTGTCTGAGAGTATAAATGATGTGGTTTGACTTCTCAAATTCATTACTCTCTTTTTCAGCTCACTTTTCAGACCTAGAAAAACTCACTCTCAACAAACTTTTTCCCACTTCCTCAGCATTCAAATTTCACCAAATCAAAACATTAACCAAACATATATCTGGTTCTTAATTCGCAGTTATTAAGGTTAAACATGTTGTAATATTCAAGAATGAACCATTTGATTCTTGTTTTATCTCACAACTGTTCGTATTCTAATATCAATAATGTGATTTGAACGAAGTCTTTTTCTTATGAACAGATGGACAATCGATTCGCGAGAGAACACAATGTGTGTGGCTTCTTAAACCCTGATGATCCTGTCTCAGAAGGGTGTCAAGAAATTATCAGATATCTAAGAAGATCGAGGCTGTTCTATGCCCTATCAGCAGAGCCTGTGATTTATCGATCACATATCACCGAATTCTGGAACTTTGCATATGTAGAAGAAGACGGTGAAGGTATTGTTGCTGATGTTAAAAATCGAAGGCTAAGAATTGATGAACATACAATAAGAAGGGTTCTTGAGTTGGGAGATGTTGAAGTCGGACACCCTAATGTGTTCGAAAACGAATACATAGAGAAAGTTTTTCTCATGATGGGGTATGATGGTGATTTTGAAAAAGGAGAAATCAAGAAAGGAAGACTCTGTAAGCCATACAGATTTCTCTATCACACCTATCTGAAGTGCATTTAAAACAGAAAATCTGGGCTTGATAGATTTTCAAGACATATCTCCTCTGGCATCATTGGTAGTTTTGAGGGAAGAACCTACAATTACTCAAAGTACATCTTCAACTTTCTATGTGATCACATTAAAGTGTTGAAGATTGATAAGATGTATATGTTTCCAAGGTTTCTTCAAAATTTCTGGGAAATATGAAGGAGGTGACATGGACATGTTTGCACATGTGGTTGATGCTACTACAAATATTCCTTAAGAGCTTGTGTGGGAAGATGAACAAGAGAACTCTTCAACCAACTCTGTTGAAGACACTCCCTCACCAGATACATCACCCATACATCAGCAATCTCCAGCCAACCAAAACATAGAACCAATCCCACCTATCCACCATCAATCACCAAATCAACAACAAACATCCCAACCACAATCTCCAGCCAGCCAAAATACAGAACCAATCTCTCCCATCCAACCCCAATCACCAAATTAGCTTCAAATGCAACTTTATCAACAACCTCCAAATCCAGAAAATTCAGCCACTGAGAGTATTTACACTGGGGAGACAGAGTTAGTCTCACAAGCAAGTACAGTTAAACTGTCTTTATCCAAAATTGAATCCCCCGTACTCTCAAATGAAACTGAACAAGTATCTCCAGTGACTGATCATCATCAACAACAACAACCTCATCAAGAACTTGTAAATCAAGCCATTGAGCCCAGTTCAAGCTCAGCAAGTGTAGACCCAGAAGAAGTTAAAGATGATGAGATTGATGCTCACCATCAGGAAGAAGAAGAAGAAGCAGACTATGTTGATATAATTGCCTACAATGAAGATGATCTAAGTGATAATGATATCCCTATCAGCAAGAGTTATCTGGTTGCTAAGTATAACAAGCTAGTGCTGAAATCAAACAAAAGAAAACAAAGAATACAGGAGCTGAAGGGAGTGATAAGAGAAAAGGATGAAGAGTTGATGAAACAACAAGCTAGAATAAAAAGGCTGAGAGAAGATGCTCAATGCGACAAGGAAGTCATTGATGCTTTACTTGATAAGTAGTCTGAGCTTAAAGAGTCAGCAGCAACTGAAAAGGGAGAAAAAGAAAAGATGATGATGAAACTTGAACAAGTAAATAACACTATGTCTGCTCAGTCAAATGTTATAAAAGGAAAAGAAGAAGAGATTGAGCAGCTCAAAATGAAGATTTGTATATTAGAGTCTAATGCTAATGTTTCAACTGTTCAAACAAAACAATCTATTAAGGCATCAAAAGAGCTAATTCTGTACTCAAGGAAGAGAAAGTATCTTGGTATTGTAGAGAAGAAGAGGACTATTGATGAAAGTTCTTCCAAGAAACAAAAGCTCACATCTCCTGAACATACACCTTTAGTAGATTTATCTATTGTGAAGTCTATCTCTCATCAGGATGATAACAGTGATGAGGAATGGAAAGAGCTGATCAATGAAGACTCTCCACCAGATAAGGAAGTCTCAAAGGCTGATGATCTTCTGACTACAAAAGACATATTAGAAGAGAGACCTGAATCGACCATGTTCATGACACTCATAAATCATGGTTTCCCTTATGACATGGTTGAAAGGCTAAACATGACTAAGATGAAGAATCTGTTGAAAGAATTTGAGCTTGCATGCTTTATGATTCCAAATTGTGACTACGAAGCTTTCAGCACCTTTCAATCCATCTAGAAGACAAAGAAGGAGTTGGGACATTGTGACACAGCTAAGCTGAGCAAATACAACATGACTTTCTGGTTACAAGGCCATAACTACAAACCACATGAGCTTAAGGGAAGGTCAGTAGGAGAACTTAGAAGGATGATTGAACATGTGATGAAAGTTGAGCTAGATACTGGTGTAAAATTTAGAACTGAAGCTCCACATCCATCCTTTGAGCAACAAAGCAAACTTCCTGCTGAACCTATAACTGTTGAATCTAAAGATCAACACAAAGGGAAGGACAAATTGATTAGAGAGCCAAGAGAAGTAATATCGGGAAAAGTATGGCCACTTGGGACTACAGTGAGGGAGATAACTGAACAGAAATCCACTCTGATACAACTAATAGACCACCTCACAACTCCCAGTTCTGTGGAAGAGAACAGGCTCATGGCCTGGAAATATGATCCAGACTGGGATTGTGCTATTATTAAAAGAACATCTGGAAGAGTTGAATACTTCCATGATTTATATTCCGTGGTGAGTCTGCCAAAGAATGACATCAAAGATCTTCAAAGCCTGATCATCTGCAATTATCCAATTCACCCTAAAGGAAGAGACTTCTCAACTCTGGTGGGAAAGCTTAAGACTAAATTTAAAGATGATGTACTCATAGAAGCTAAATGAGAAGATGTAGAGCATTAGAAGAGAATCAAAGGACTCAAAAGATACAAGTCCAATGCCTCAGAATATGTAGATGATGAATTCTTGAAGAGGGTTGGCTACAAAAGTAGAAATAAAGCAGCAATCAAATGCATTGAAGGGACTCAATTCACATACCCTATCACTGAATGGGGTTATGTTAAGAAGACAAAAGAGTTGGTCCTGCTAAGAAATGCTGAAAACAAGAAAGCTGACAGGATCAGGATTTTTGATCCTGTGGAAATCAAATTACTCCACCCCAGCTACACCTCGTATCTCAATGACAAATTCTTTCCCAAGCTGGGTGATGAAAAGCTTAAAATAATTTGTTCCTGCATGTCCATGTGATCCAAGTGATTGACAAATTACATGCCAAAGCCTACAAAAGAAGAAGATTCAATGCTGGACTGCTAAAGGGAACAACTTTTGATGAAGTAACAGATGTCAGAATTTCAGAGCAAGATGAGCTTGAAGTGGTGAATAACAACAATGTGTTAGACACACTCACTACGGAGGAAGATGTTCTGGGGATAAGCTTTGAGACTCTGAAGAAGTTCAGCAAGATGAAGATCAACTACAAGTATGATGATCAGAAGACTACTGTGTCTTACTTCTATAATAAGATCATTGCCAAAGTCAAGGAACTTTCAGTGTTGAAGAACTGATTGCAAGTATCTAAGCCTAAGGGGGAGTATTGTTAGGTCTATGTTCAGTAGATCTAGTTTATTATGTATAGGCTTAGTACTTGAATTAATATCTGTAATGAATGTTTGTAATTCATTATTGTGTATGCTTTAAATATATAGGTTAACCCATTTATGTGTGTGTTGATTTATGTTTGGTTGCAGGTACAAACATTATACTTGGTAAATTTATGAAATTGACCAAGTGTAAGAAACATCTACGGATGAACATTTTGTTCTTCCGTAGATATATTTCTTACAAGTAACTATACATCCGAAGATCCTCTGCGGATGAACAACCAGAAGTGAAGCACAAGATTGCTTCGGAAGAACAAGATTGCTTCGGAAGAACAAGATTGATTCGGAAGAACAAGACTGCTTCGGAAGAACAAGATTGCTGCGGAAGAACAAATCATCTACGGAAGACAATATTCCTGCGGAGTCCAAACACTTGTGCAGGACCGTTTAAGGGCTTAAGCACAATTACAACACAACAACACAATGAGGAGATTAACTAAGCTCTAATCAAACAGTGAACTGGGTAACCAAAGGTGAAACTAAGAACACAAGTAAAGCAAGAGACAGAACAAGAGAATATGGGTTTCAAGGAGGCAGTATATTGCTTTCTCAAGTTCTTTTACAAGTGTTACAAAGCATAAAGAAAAGATACAAGAACTTGAAATACTTATACTACAACCTACAGCCGGCTATACTTTGAAAGCCAGCTGGATACAATTGACTAGACACTAACAAAATCAATTGTAGGATCAAAAGGCATATCTGCCTTTTGACCTTGTGACTATGACATGCCATAGCTCACATCCTTATACAATACAAAAAGGATAAAGTACATAAAGTGGAAAGTTGAAGACTCAAGACCTCAATGTACAGTTACCAAAAAGCAAGGCCCTTTTCACCAACTCATGTAAGTTGGTGACTTTACAGAGATGCAGCGGAAAAGGTGCTTTATGGAACAGTACATCAGATAAAGCATGTGTACTAAAAGTCTTCAGAAGAAATCTGTCTTCATAGGTTGAAGCTTCGGAAGACTTTGTCTCTGAAGCTTCGGAAGACTTCATGTTTGGCTTCGGAAGATATTGGTCTTGGCTTCGGAAGATTTTACACTTAGAGTATTTTCTAATGCTTTGTGTAAAACTTCCGAAGCATTCTTCACTTCAGTACTTAGTGCATGTTGCTGAGACACTTAGGCTGTTTTGGGTTGCATCAGACTTCAGGAATCCTTACAAACTCCCCCTAGGCTGATGCTACCAAAACACTTGGAAGATCTTCAAATGTTGGTAGTCTTCAGTACAATCAGGACCATTCCTTTCTTCATGAGATGGTCAGGATCATCAAGACTTTCATAGTATCTTCTCATCTCAAAAAGATCATGCAGAGGTAAGTTGATTATGTCTTGCCATGAGTAGACATTCTCAACACCTTGATCTCTGATAACAGTCCATCTCTCTGGATTGGTAGAGTAAGTCCAGGACAAGATGGGTGTCTCACTAGTTAGAGGAGCCACTTGAATAGGAGTTGATTGGGCTGCCTCATCATGCACTTCCTCAGGTTGATCTGATTCAGCCTGAGGTGCAGAGGTAGATGACTTTGGCTTCTTCTTCTTAGTCTTTGGTTTAGAAGCCATCCTCTTCTTCCTCTTGGATGTCTTTAACTGAGAAGACTGGTCTGCAGCACCATGTTGATCATCAGTGTCTTTCTCAGTTGGGTGTTCCTCCCTCACAGGTTCAGAAGGAGAGGGAGTTTGACCCTGCCTAGGATCAGAAGATG
This sequence comes from Flaveria ramosissima, assembly GCA_025215565.1. Lineage (NCBI taxonomy): Eukaryota > Viridiplantae > Streptophyta > Magnoliopsida > Asterales > Asteraceae > Flaveria > Flaveria ramosissima. Next base: position 46,628,788 of record CM046036.1, on the reverse strand, counting down.
AAGCTTGCTGAGGCTCAGCTGGAGGTGCTGGTTGAGGTGTCTCTGGTTGTTAAACTTGACCTCCACTTCAGGTGGGACTTGACTTGGAAGAGAGTGCAAGTCAATGAGTTCTCCACTTTTAATCTTCTGCTTGATCACCCTAATATGCTCATCCATGGTGGATAGAGACATGGGGCCAAGTCTCCTTCCGGAGAATCCATACAGCTTCAAGAAGCTCACCATTCTTTGTCTGTCAGCAGACTTCTTTGCATTCTTTTGAATGATGGCCCTTGACTTTGCAGCTTCTTCCCTTAGTTTCCTTTTAGTTGTCTTTCTTTCCTTGACTAACTCAAGCTCAAGTTGCTTTAGATACTCGAACTCAATGAAGTCATAGGACAAAGGGAGAAGTGCATCTGCCTGATAAAAGCCTGTGGCACTCAGGTAGTTGATCATCTTGATCCTATCTTCCTCTTTATCTACCTGAGGTTCTTGTGGAGCCACATCTTCCTGTGCAGGACTTTCTTGAACTGGTGAGAGAGTAGGAGCATGCTTGTAAAGTCTTTTCTGTCTCTTCTCCTCTTTGAGTTGGAGAAGTATCATTGCATCTTCTTTCTCCTTCAACTCTCTTGACACTTCTCTGTCAGCCAGTTCATTTAGTTCTTCTAAGGGGAGGGAGATGATCTCATCAATGTCATAGTTCCTGGTCTGTAAGTAGGTAATCCTGACTGCCCTTAACTCATCATCTTGAGTATTTGGTCTGGGAGCAGCCCTGATTGCAGCTTGCATGAAGCTAGATGACCCAGTGGAACTTTCTCCCCTTAGTCTCCTTTTCCTCTCTCTCTCTTCCTCCTCAATTTCCTCAGGAGTCATTATCCTTTTCCCTTTGTCACCAACAGACCTTTGTGACTCAGGGTGGATTGAGGCTTGGCCTTCATTGCTTGGAGTAGCTTCCATGCTCTGGCCAGAGAGAGGCTGAGAAACACCTTCACCAGCAGGTGTCTCAGATGGAGTTTGGACCTCAGCAGCAGTTGTTGATGATGAGACAGGGGTCTCAGGTTCTGTCACTGGGCCTTCAGTCAAGGTTTCCCCTATGAAACTAATCTTAGGGTCCACCTCAACATCCAGTTGACCGATGACATTGCCTGATTCCCTAAGTCTCCTTCTTAGAGTAAACTCTGCAAGGATCCTGTCTTGGATTCTTTGAGCCAGCCTGTCAGCTTGTCTTGAATTGCTTGGATTGACAAGTGGCAAGTTGACTAAATCCAGTCTTTCATAAAAGCTCAGGCTTTGGAATTGAAAAACTTCTTGTTGGCCTTGAACTCTTTGAAGTATGAGGGCTCTCCTGTCATCATCATACCTCCACCTTATGATGTGATTGCCAGTTCCTAGTGGTGGAGATGAGACAGCCCTTGGTATGCCTTCCTCAAAGAGACTCCTGATGAGAGAGTCTATAGAGTCCACATTAATGTGAACTTGAGGAAGTTGCTGAGAATGCACAACAGCAAGTGAGGATGGTGAGTCCTCTATGTCCATTCTCTCTGAAGAACTCCCAGGTTCTGTGGTTGTAATAACTTTCTCCCCCTTTTTGGTAGCATCACCCACTTGCATAGGTGAGCTGGAGGATAAGTCAATCACTTCCACAGGTTCTTGTGTTCCTGGTTGAGCTCTCCTTAAAGGTCTCCCAGCTAGTTTTTCCTGCAGATATGAAATCTGGAGTTGCTGATCATTGACCCTGTTTTGCAGGGTAGTCACCTGAGATTCCAAGTGACTAACCTTAGAGACTAGTAGGTGCATGTTTTTGACAGTTTTTGCACCTTTAGTCTCAAATTCCCCTCATCTTCATCAGAAGATTCATTGGGGGATGAGATGATTGGACCAAAGTCCTCTCTCTCACCACCAGCTTGAGTTTCTTGGCTGCTGGTTTTCCTCTGCTCACTGGCAGCCTCAGTTGAGATGCCAATGGGCTGAGTTGCCATGGTTGAGGTCTTAATGATGTAATCACTTTCAAAAGTGAGAGCCTCTTCCATATGGACATCCTGAACAGGTTCAGAAGTGTCCACCTCAGTAATAGGTGACTGATGGGGGATAGACTGAGGAGAGTCAGAGGTACTCATCTCTCTTTGAGTAGGGGAGGAGAAGAGAGACTCATGGTACTCACTGAATCCTAAGTCTTCATCAGTGTAAAAGGATAGGTTGGGAATTGGTTGGTTGAGATCCAAAGGCTGGGGATGGTAGCTGTCCCCTGAAGGTTGTCCACTTGAGTGTTGAGACTCAGAGTGAAGGCTTAAGGTTGTTGGGCTATTGAGCTCATCAGGGTGAGCTTGAGGAACCTCAGCCCTGATAGGTGAAGTAATGGGAGTGGTTTGCTCCTCAGGAGAAGTGGGAGCTCTAGTGTCCACTTCTTCCTGTAAGGTTGAGTATTTGGGGGCCTGCACAGACTCAATAGCCTGAGCAGGGGTTCGTTTGGATTTTCTTTGGTAGGTGAGGGTAATATCTGGTCTTTTTAATGGTAATGACAAAAGAGGTGTGGGTTCAACACTAGCTTGTGTTGCTAGGTTGTCACCTTGAGCAATGAGCTCTAACATTTTTGGGACTAGGGCTGTTTCTACCCCAGAGAAGCCTACAGTTGGCTTCTTCATTATTTTAAAGATGCCGGGCTTCATCTGTCCCAATTTAAGAATATTACCTGTTTCCCTCAACTGTGAGCCCAGTTCACAGTTGAGAATGTGTTGAACATATCTAGGAAACATGTAATACTCTAAGGAGTCTAAGTTTGCAAGTAAATTAGTATAGACAAATTGTGAATACCTGAACTTGACCCCCTGAACCATTCCATGAACTATAAAGGAGAGATCCTCAGGAATCTGGTCCCATCCACCATGCTTGTTTGACAAGCTGTGGATAACCACATGGAGCAGGAATTTCCATTGGGATGAGACCTTCCCTTTCCTAAAGGTCTTTACAGAGAAATCTCCCTCATAGCCCATCTGCTCAAAAGAATGATTAACAGCTTCTTTTGGGAAGGACACCTCACCTTCTTCATCATCCAGCTGTAGATGTTGGTTAATGATGGCCGGAGTGATGAAGATTGTCCTCCCTTGCACTGTGGCAGACAGTGCCTTCTCCCCATCCATAATGACCTCTTGGCAGGTCTTCCAGAATTCAAGCAAGTGATCCTCATATAGAGTAGGATCAATGGTCAGGGAGGTGAAATAATTTGACAGAGTCAAGAATTGGCAAATCTCTGAGAAACTTGCATCTTTCTCAGAGCTTAACAGAGCAACTTGATTATGTTGCCTGTGTAGTTGCATGGAGAAATCAGGGTTGTTTCTGCGGTTAAGGTTGGCCATTTCAGAAGCTTAAGGGTGAAGAAAGGTAGAAAGCAAAGGCGGTTTAGAGAATTAGGTTAGAGAAACAGTAGAATTGAGGAAGATAGTGGGAAAGAGGGGGAACCGTTGGGTATTTATATGAAAAGGGATTTGAACCAAAGTTAATGAAAGAGGATAAACTTTGAAATCCGAAAGTCGGTCCCACCTCTGAAAAGGTAGTTTACTTTTGCTCAAAAAGTAGTTTTCTTGGAATTCGAAAAGCTTCCGAAGTTTATTTGTCTTCGGAAGTTTTGATTGAAAAAGCTTCCGAAGCTAAAATGGCTTCGGAAGATTTTCCTGAGAGTCTTGAGGATTTATGCTTCGGAAGAGAAATAAACCCTTGAATGCTTTGTATAGAAATAAACAAAGCTTCCGAAGGTTAATTTTGCTTCGGAAGGAAAAGGTTCTTAAAAATAAATAAGTGTCTGAGATAAGAATTTTAAGCTTCGGAAGATGAATTTGACTTCTTCCGAAGGTAAAATCTCTTAGACAGTTATTTATTTTGAAGACATGTTTTTCTTCCGAAGATAAATCTTTATCTTCCGAAGTATCAAAAATTTTCAAGAATCTAAGGAAAGTCTTCAAAAAGAATTTTACATCCAAAGAAAACATGAGCTTATGAAAGTGATGAACTAGACAACTTAGGACACACATATTTTAAGAAGAAATAATTAGAATTAGTTTTAATAAAAAGTCTACTCAAAGTTAATCATCCCAATAGCTGATATCAGATACTTAAATCTCTGTTCATCAAAAGCTTTTGTGAACAGATCAGCATATTGTTCATCTGTATGAACTTTGACTAGTTTAATTAATCCTTTTTCATAGTTATCTCTTATTAAATGATACCTGATGTTGATGTGTTTGGTCCTTGAGTGCTGCACAGGGTTCTCAGTGATAGAGATAGCACTATTGTTGTCTATGTGGATAGGAGTCTCTTTGAAGTTAAATCCATAGTCCAGCATCTGATTTTGAATCCAAAGCACTTGAGCACAGCAGCTTGCAGCAGCAATGTATTCAGCCTCAGCAGTTGATGCAGACACACAGGATTGTTTCTTGCATTGCCATGAGACCACCCTTCCACCAAGGAATTGACATCCCCCAGATGTAGACTTTGCAGTCATATTGCAACCACCATAATCACTATCTGTATAGGCATACAGATTGAAATTTGGATTCTTTGGATACCATAGACCAAGTGTTGAAGCACCTTTGAGGTATCTTAAAATCCTTTTCACAGTGATTAAGTGAGACATCTTAGGGTTGGCTTGATATCTTGCACAAATACATGTAGCAAACATGATATCAGGCCTGCTAGCTGTAAGATACATAAGAGACCCAATCATAGCCCTGTATAAGTGCTCATCTACACACTCCCCCTCAAGATCTGGACCAAGGGAGTGGTTTCTGGCTATGGGTGTCTTAGCAATCTTACAATCAGTCATATTGAACCTCTTGAGTATGTCTTGAACATACTTTGACTGACTTATGAAGATGCCATCTTCAACCTGCTTCACTTGAATTCCCAGAAAGAAGTTGAGTTCTCCCATTGAACTCATCTCAAATCTGTCTTTCATCAGCTTCTCAAAGTCTTTGCAGAGCTTTGGATTAGTTGAACCAAAGATGATGTCATCAACATATACTTGAACCAGCAATAAGTCATTTCCCTGTCCTTTGATGAAGAGAGTTCCATCTATAGTACCTCTTCTGTATCCATGCTTACAGAGATACTCAGATAGTGTCTCATACCACTTCCTGGGTGCCTGATGCAGCCCATAAAGAGCTTTGTCAAGCTTGCAGACATAATCAGGATGATCAGGGTCTACAAAACCAGGTGGCTGTTTGACATAAACCTCCTCATCAATCACTCCATATAAGAAAGCACACTTTACATCAAGTTGGTAGACCTTGAAGTTCTTGGATGCAGCAAATGCCAGGAATATCCTAACAGCTTCTAGTCTTGCTACAGGAGCAAAGACATCAGTGTAGTCAATCCCTTCTTCTTGTGTGTATCCTTGAACAACTAGTCTTGCCTTGTTCTTGATGATGATTCCTCTATCATCCTTCTTGTTTCTAAAAACCCATTTGGTTCCAATGGTAGTCTTCCCATGAGGAAGAGGACAAAGGTTCCAAACTTTCTGCCTTTTGAATTGAAGCAGCTCTTGTTGCATAGCTTCAACCCAACTTCCATCCTTTAGAGCTTCATCAACTTTCTTGGGCTCTATCTGAGATAAGAAACAAGAGTGAAGACAAACATTTGCTTCATGGGTTTGTCCTCTTGTTCTTACCCCTGTGACAACATCTCCAATGATGTTTGTGGTGGGGTGAGACTTGTGGATCCTTAGCTGAGGGATCACAGCAAGTTGTTGAGAAAGATCTAAATTTGAGAAATTTAAATCTGGTCTGGAAGATTCACCCTCCACATTATCACACTTATCAAGATTAACTTGATCCAATGAGTGTGAGACATCATTGATGTTGTCATCTATGGTATGGTTATTAGCATCAAGAAATTCCTGATCACTATCACCATCACCATTGTTGTCTTCTACAAGTGAGGTGTCTTTATCTGGTTGAGAGGCCTCTGAGCTGGAATTTGAAGGCATGCCAGATGTATCAGCTGAATTTGTCATTGTTGTGCTGATAGAAACCTCATTTGCTGAAGTAGTTCCAACTGGAGCTGAAGATGTATGAGTTGAAGGTCTTCCTAGCTCAAATCTTGGATCAGGATCACCTGTATTTAGATTTTCTGCAGATCCTGAAACATGCTCACAAGATTTGTTAAAACAGTTGGTAACTAAATCAAGATCAAACAGCCAATCCGGACCAGAACCAGCCACACAAGGAGTGTGCTCATTGAAAGTCACATTGGCTGACTCCTCAACAATTCTAGTTCTGAGATTGTATACTCTATAAGCTTTAGCTTGAGAAGAGTATCCAATGAAATGTCCATCATCTGATTTCTCAGCAAACTTGGCAATTTGATCTTTGGTATTCAAGATGGTGCAGGGACATCCAAATGACCTGAGAAAACCAATGAAAGGTTTCTCTTGTGCCAAAGTTCATAAGGAGTCTTACCATGTGTCTTAACTACTAAAACTCTGTTTTGCACATAGCAAGCAGTATTGACTGCCTCTGCCCAGAAGGTGATAGGCAGTTTAGAGTCAGACAACATAGTTCTTGCAGCTTCAATAAGTGTCCTGTTTCTCCTTTCAGCAACTCCGTTTTGCTGAGGAGTCCTGGGAGCACTATATTGTCTTGTAATACCTTTTCATCACAAAATGCATCAAGGATTTGGTTCTTGAATTCAGTTCCCTGATCACATCTTATGGTTTTGACCTTGTGATCACATTGATTCTCAACTTTTAAGATGAAATTCTTCAGAATCTCAGGGGTTTCATCCTTAGTTCTAAGGAAGAAGACCCAAGTGAATCTTGTAAAATCATCTGTGATCACCAGACAGTAAGAGGTCCTTCCTAAACTCATTACACTGGTGGGGCCAAAGAGATCCATATGTAACAAGTGTAGGGGAGTAGTGATGGAGTTCTTTTCCTTAGGCTTGTGAGATACCTTGTGTTGCTTCCCTTTCAGGCATGCAACACAATGATCATCACTAGTAAACTCTTTCTTTGGCATTCCAGTTACCAGATCATGTTTAATTAATTTATTCATGTTCTTAAAGTTTACATGGCACATTCTTTTATGCCATAGGAAAGACTCATCACTATTTGCTTTAGATAGAAAGCATGAAACTTCTCCTGAGGGAGATGTTTCTTGCAAATCCATCTTGTACATGTTCCCTTTCCTGGGGGCTCTGAGCAGGATATGCTCATGAGGAATGACCACACCAGGCTTGAGAACAATGCACTCATGCTCAGTAAAGAGCATGTTATGACTCTGATCACAAAATTGGGATACACTCAGAAGATTGTACCCAAGCTCCTTAACAAAGTTTACCTTCTCAATGCTGAGCTTACCATTTGTGACCTTGCCCCTTCCAGAAATGTAACCACCTTCATCTCCTCCAAAAGCAACTGGTCCTCCATCAATTCTCTCAAAATTATGGAGTAGAGACCTATTGCCTGTCATGTGCCTGGAACAGCCACTGTCAATTATCCAGACATTCCTGTTGTCTTGAGCTGTTCCTGCACAAAGAAAATGATTAGTTACATTTGGAAACCCAAGCCTTACTTGTCTTGGGCTCATTAATAGTAATAGAAGGTAATGCAACAGTAATAGATCCTATGGTTGTACTATGGGGATCTTCAGCTGTTGTTGATGGAGAAACCTCAGTCATTTGGTCTTTCTTAGACTTCCACACCACCTTTGGAGTCTTGGACTTGACCTTCAAAACCTTAGAAGCTTTTGGAACTTCACAAGTTTTGATGACTGATCCTTCGGAAGAATCTACAGTCACTGCAGCAGACTTTAGTGCTTCGGAAGAACTCCTTTCTTCCGAGACCAACTTTGCTTCCGAAGGTAATTTTCCATTTACCTTCTTCTTTGATTTGGAGCTTCCGAAGGAAACAGACTTTCCTTCCGAAGCTTGAGACTTCTTGAGACTCTTTGAAGTCTTTGTTTTAGTCATGTGGACAGTACTTTTAGGATTGTATGGGCAATCCTTAGCAATGTGAGAAGTACTTTCACACATAACACACAACATTTTCTTCTTCAAAGAAGTCTCCCTTTGAGAGCAAGACTGGCTTTGGTCACATCCCTTCTCCACCTTCATCTTGGTAGATGCTGAGACAGTTCCTTTGGGCTGTGAACTGTTCTTGGAGTTTGATGGTCCAGGCTGTGCAGCAGTGGTACACAGCAGCTCAGTCTTCTTCTTGACACTGAGATGATTTGAACAAGAACCATGACTCTTAGCTGAGGAGTCTTGGTTGATGTCTTCAGTCCTTACTACTTTGAAACCTGCAGAGATAAAAACTTGTTTCTGCTTAGCATCAAAAGTAGCCTTGATTTCTTGAGCCTTCTTTGCCTTCCTTTTGCTCTTTCTGATCAAGTTCTTTCTTTTGGACTTGGTCATCACAGTTGATTTCTTCTCCTCAGAAGGATAGTGGCCCTTGGAAGAATCCTCTTCTTCACTCTTCTCAGAGGAATTCTTCACTATCACTTCTTCATCATCCTCACTTACAGGATCTATGAGAGGAAGCTCATCTTCACAAGTTCCACACCTAGGAGATCTTACAGACAAGATTGTGTGTGGAGGAGCTATCTCATTTGATCCCAGTCCCTGTCTATTTTGATAACAAACCTTGTTGTGCAGGGATGAGGATATCATGTTCTTGAAGGTCTCTTCTTCAAGAACACTTTCTCTGCCTTGGCTTTGCTGATCACAAGCTCAGCCTGGCACTCAGTTAACTTAGTGATGAGATCTTGGATCTGAGTTCTGAAATCTGTATGTTCATGTTTTAGTACTGAAATGGTTTTCTCCAAGTCCTCTATCTTTAACTTGTAATCATTTTCAGACTTTCTAAAATCAGATTTTAATATGTTTAATGACTCAAGATCAGATCTCATCTCTAGGTTATAGGACCTGTATCTATTTACTTTAGCAATGCATTCAGGGGAGCAAAGATGTTCCAATACCTTGGCTTCATCATGGTCAGCCATCAGTGCTTGGTTTGGAGAAGCATCCTCCACCTGAAAACTCCAGTCAAAGCCTCCTTCTTCAACAGCAACAGCAGCATGTTGCTTTGTCTTCTCAGCTTGAGGAGCTTTGTCAGTAAAGTTTGGTCTGGGTTGTGTTTGGCCCCCATTTGCTTTAGGTGCCTTACACTCCCTAGCAAAGTGACCCATAAGGTTACAGTTGTAACACTTAACTTTGCTTTTATCCAGCCCAAACTTACTACTGGTAGCATTGCTTGGAAATCTTCTTCCTGTCCTCTTGTAGAACTTCTTGGCTCTGTGAGTGAGGAGAGCCATCTGCTGAACTATCTCCATGTATTCCAGGTCATCTGGATGGATACAGTCCAGGTCTTCAAGAGTGAAAAGATAATTCCCACAGCTTTCATCTGCAGACACAAAGGCTTGAGAAGAACTTGTCTCTTGGAATGGGCTTCCTTGAGTAAAGTTCTCCCTTGGTGTCTCCGGGAAGGTGATGAAAGGACCCTTTTGTGAGTTGTCAGGGTAGCATAAGAGATGATGCTGGGGTTCTATGCTGTCCCTTTCAACCACATGAAGGGCTGAACCCATTTGATTGTTGGAGTTGCCAGATGAACCTTGCATGTTCATCTCCATCTGGTATCCACTGAGAATCCCATACAACTCTGTAAGAGTAAGAGTCTTAAGGTTCTCAGTCCTCTTGATCACCACACAATAGTGTGTCCATTGCCTAGGAAGTGAGGACATGAACTTCCTTACAATGTCCCTGTTCTCAAGAGGAACTCCTCCATCCACTAGGGTATCCACAATCTCAACATACCTGAAGTATTGTTGGGTCATGGTCTCACCTGCTTTGAAGGTGAAATTTTCAAACTGCTGCTTCAGAAGATCTTTCTTGTTCTCCTTGGCTTCAGAGGAGCCTTCATACATCAGCTTCAGTGCATCCCACAGCTGTTTGGCTGTCTTGCACTTCTTAAAACCTCTGTATACAGAGTTTGGGAGAGCAGTCTGAAGAGCAGTCATGGCCTTCCTGTCAATCTCTACTCTTTTTCTATCTTCATCTGAGTAGTTGGCCACATCTTTAGGAATCATACCAGCACCAGTAGCAGAGGGGGTGCTGGGTATGAAAGGTCCATTCTCAACAGATTCCCACATTCTTGAATCAAGAGACCTGATGAAGCCTTCCATCCTCATGCACCAGGTGTCAAAATCATCAAGAGTGATCAGTGGGGATTTGTTCATGGTTCCAGTCTCCATATCAGTCTTTGAGATGGAAGCCATTTGAAGAGTTTAGCTTTTGTGTGTGTGAGGGATCTTAAGATGGTTAGATCTTATATCAAGAGCCTGGAATGCTCTGATACCAATTGCAGGACCGTTTAAGGGCTTAAGCACAATTACAACACAACAACACAATGAGGAGATTAACTAAGCTCTAATCAAACAGTGAACTGGGTAACCAAAGGTGATACTAAGAACACAAGTAAAGCAAGAGACAGAACAAGAGAATATGGGTTTCAAGGAGGCAGTATATTGCTTTCTCAAGTTCTTTTACAAGTGTTACAAAGCATAAAGAAAAGATACAAGAACTTGAAATACTTATACTACAACCTACAGCCGGCTATACTTTGAAAGCCAGCTGGATACAATTGACTAGACACTAACAAAATCAATTGTAGGATCAAAAGGCATATCTGTCTTTTGACCTTGTGACTATGACATGCCATAGCTCACATCCTTATACAATACAAAAAGGATAAAGTACATAAAGTGGAAAGTTGAAGACTCAAGACCTCAATGTACAGTTACCAAAAAGCAAGGCCCTTTTCACCAACTCATGTAAGTTGGTGACTTTACAGAGATGCAGCGGAAAAGGTGCTTTATGGAACAGTACATCAGATAAAGCATGTGTACTAAAAGTCTTCGGAAGAAATCTATCTTCATAGGTTGAAGCTTCGGAAGACTTTGTCTCTGAAGCTTCGGAAGACTTCATGTTTGGCTTCGGAAGATATTGGTCTTGGCTTCGGAAGATTTTACACTTAGAGTATTTTCTAATGCTTTGTGTAAAACTTCCGAAGCATTCTTCACTTCAGTACTTAGTGCATGTTGCTGAGACACTTAGGCTGTTTTGGGTTGCATCAGACTTCAGGAATCCTTACAACTTGTATAATACAAGTGTTACGATTCAAAAAGTCAACAAGAAAGTTATGTGAATCCCGAGAAATCCGATGATTACTTAACTGAAACAAATCAAATCCCAAGAGATCCGGTGTTTCCTATAACTGAAACATCATTGTCTATATATGGATCCTGGGTTTCAATTCAAAGACGATTGTTTTAGACGATTGATTGATCGACAACAGCAATAGCAATACGACAATCATTTCAAAGTCTCTCAATCAAACCCTAATAGTCGTCACATCATAACATACTTTGATATCATTCATTCATTATATTTGTAATCATTAACATGTTCTAATGAAATACTGATTAATCATTAATTGTGTTTTGTTACGTGTGTTATTGAACATTTATTGATATTTAAAGTTATTTCAAACAATTAAACCAAATCAACGTTGATTCCGCAAACGTTGACTTGCCATCAACCGACACTGATAATTCCTTTTTGCGATCCTTGGATTCACAGGTTTGATCAATGAAATCATTTTATTATAGTTCGTTCTATTGTTTGTCTCTTGGTTGTTTATCCTTCCGTCAAGAACATGCTCGGATGTCTACCGATCCAGCGACTTCACAATTGGTATCAGAGACGGTTACTGCTAGAATGATCTAACAATCATTCTAACAACCCGAACTCTTGATTTCTGGATCTATTTCAGGTTCCTTGATGTTAAACCCACTTTGTGTACTTCGTGTTTTGCTCAGATATTGTTACGTGTGTTGGCACTTGGTTAAAATCGAACTCGAAAACACGTTCTTATCACCCTTGCGAATCTGATGATGTCTATTTTGTTTCGGTTCATGTAAAATTAATCAGATTAGGGTTTTTGGCGGCCATGACGGCTGTAGATCTGAAAATCTGCGTGCAGATCCGCTCATGCGACTGGACCATGCGAATGGACCATTCGTACAACTGGACCATGCTAATGGACCATTTGTACGACTAGACCATGCTAATGGACCATTCGTACGAATGGACCATGCCAATGGACCATTCTTACGACTGGACCATGCAAATGGACCATTCGTACGACTAGACCATGCTAATGGACCATTCGTACGACTGGAATGCGACTGGACAAGTCTTATGACCAGTCATGCTACTGGACCAGTCTAATGTCCAGTCATGCTATTGGACCAGTCTTATGACCAGTCTCATGAAGATGTCATTCGTATTATCCACTCAAACGAATGTGATAATTGTACTCCATGTCATACAAATGATCGGTGTTCCAGACCAAAAAAAAAGGTCTGGAACTACCTCTTGCACAGATTTGAGGATGAGCAAAGCACATTCATCCTGAGGTTCTTTTGTCAAATAAGTTCGATGGATACCCTATTATTCGTTAGACTTCCAGAATAGATGATTGTAGTTAGAACACGAAAGAGAGATGAGAAGATGTCAGCAGTCGGTGCTGATTTTGTGGGGTAGTCAGGAGCATCTGACTATTTATGGACCAATCAAGTTATATCTATCCGCACAGAGAGGATTCTCATTCTTAGGGGGAATCCATGTATAGAGAAATTGAAGACACAATCAGAAAGTGATGATGTGAACTGGTTTCTGATGATAAATCTGAGTGCATGCTGATTTGTTTAAGATTGTCAGCTGTGGATTGGAACCTTCTACTTTTTGCCCAATACACCGTATGAAGATGCCAGGAGAGCACAACGTTTATATATTGGGATATGCTGAATTTGAGGGGGAATTTGCAGGAGCGGGTTTGTCACTTTAAACACTTGGTTTTCTCTCAAACTCACTTATAGAACACTCAAATCAGATGAAGTAAGTCTTTTACAAGAGTTGATAATAATATAATAAGTAGCAGGGAACACACAGAAATAATTTTCAAGGCACTTGTTTATATTACTTCTCAACTCAAGATATTACAAGACTCTTACAAGCATAAAACATGAGTTACAATGAGAAACTATATATACTAGATCCTACAGCCGGATACACTTTAATACTAGCTGGAAACCTAAGACTAAAGCATATACTACAATGCTAAAATTAAGGTATCTTAGATAAAGTATTATCTAAGATATGGTAGTCATGACATGTCCATGACTTACCTTTTGTCACCAACTAAAGATGGCAACTGTACTAACTTATAAAGGTAAACAATGGAATAAAGTATGGTCAACTACATGGCTTTTGAGAAAACGCCATGCAGTATCTCAAAGGTCTGCAGCGGAGTGCAGAGAGACCATACTTATGTCCACTGGATAATAGCAGTGTCTTCCGAAGGTAAGTTGGCTTCGAAAGAACAAGTTCTTCCGAAGCCACTTATACTTCGGAAGAGGCTTCTATACTTCCGAGGCTTGAGGACTTCTATACTTCGGAAGTTGACTTCTAATCTGTCATTCTAAGTCTTGATCTTCGGAAGTAAGTTATCTGTTTTCGGAAGTTGGAGTTTTCCTTCGGAAGTTAGTTTTACACTTGGTCTTCGGAAGAGCTCCTTTTTCCTTCGGAAGTTCCACACTTGGCTTCGGAAGTCATTTATTTGTTCTACCAAAATATTCTAAGTGATTTGGTTTTGGTTGCACCAGCCTTTCTAGATCCAACAAACTCCCCCTAGGCTGATGCTACCAAAACCTCACTTGTTTCTGCTTCTCAAAGCTTTCAACACAAGGGACAAAAGATATTTGTCTGTCTCTTTGTTCTTCCCTGAAGTGGTGCTGAGAAGCTTGTACAAGTCATTGGCAGATAGGAGATCCAGTCTATCACTCTGAATGACATGTACCCTCTGTTGCGTCCCCCTGAAAAGAGTTAGTTGATGGGAGTTATAGTCATACTCCCATCTAACTATGGATTCAAGTTCAGGACCTTCAACAATTTATAGAAAGGCTTTGCCTTTGGTTGTTGATCCCTTCCTTTTCTCTTCCTCTCTCAGTTTTAACTCTTCTTCAACCTTGCTTCTAGCAGTTAGCTCGTCCATATAAAGACTGCCTAGATGATTTCTGATATGGGCAGCTACATCAGAGTTTGAAGGGTTGGAGAATAGCTTCTTTGCTAACTCAGCAATGTCAAATCTGCTCAAGTGTAGTAGAGATGAGGCACTTAGCATGTTGAGCTCTCCATTCTCTCTTTCAACAACAAAGTTGCGAGAAGAGTCTTCGAACCTCCACTGGATGATCTTCTTCCTAGGTGCAAGAGGTTGTCTTGGCACCCGATCACCTTTCTTGGTATCCAGCAGAGTCACCAGCCTTCTCCTTAACTTCTTTTCTTCCTCATTCAAAGTGTCTGAATTGAGGCCAAGGAGATTTGCAGCTTGGTCCAGTGTTCCTCTAGGCAGATCAAGAAATTGATCTCTAGTGAGGGAACGTGAGGATCCATCAACATAAGTCAAATTGAATGAATCCTCCTCACAGGAGATATCGCTCAGGGTTGTGCAATTGATGAGCTTTGTCTTGATTGCCTTGAATTCTTCTAAGGAGAAACGTTTAGAAGGCTGAGGGGATGGTTTGATGGGTTTTTGGGTAGGTTGAGGTGTTTGGGTTCTGGCTAGAGTTTAGGGTTGGAGGATGGGTAGTTTAGGTGGTTGAGGTGAAGAGGTTGGTAGGGGTGATGGTGTAGGTTTAGGGGTGTATGATTCAGTGGTTGGTTCGGTTTTGATGGGGAATGGAAAGGGTATTGGTTAAGGTTGTGGTTGGGTTTGGAGTTGGGGTTGAGTAGTTGATTTGGATCATCTCCTGTCCCCTTCTGTACATCTCCTTCCTCTTCCCCAAGCAAATGTCAGCCTTTATGTCACTGACATGTCACTGGAGGGTCTTTTCAGACATAAGACCCACCTGCCTGCCAGAGAAGCCATGAGCCCTGAGATAGCTCTTCATCCAGGCCTTCTCACATATCTTCTTGGCAGCAGTTAGTCCTGCTTCCTCTTCCTTCTTCTTCTTCTGCATCAGCTTTTCCCTAGCAACTTTCTTTCTCTCTTTCTCCTTTTGATCTTGCTCTTTGTTGAAGAGCCATAAGATCGTATCATTGTTGTGTGGAGATAATTCTTCTTGAGAGAAACCTCTAGAGGTTAGGAAAGTTATCCTTTCCCTCCTGAGCTACTGATCAGCTTCTCTTTCTTTCCTCTCCCTTTCTTCTTCTAAGGCCAACCTTGCTGCCTCTTCTCTTTGCTGTTTTTGCAGCAAGGTTGCCTTTTCCAGCTCAACTAACTCCTCTAATGGTAGCAGGAGTACATCCTCATTTGCAACTCCTAGACTGACAAGTCTATCAGTGATCTCTACTCTTCTTCTATTGTTGACTGCCTCCTGGTTGGCTGCAGCTGCTTTGGTACTTGCAGCTAGCAGTTTTCTAGTTGGAATCCTACCTTTTCTTTTGAGTTTCTCCTACCTTTCTTCCTCCTGAAGCTCTTATTTAGTCATCTTCCTCTTCCTTTGATGTCTTCGAAAGTGCCAGACTTTGGGGGTTCTTTGATGGAAGATTCAGATTGAGTAGTAGAGATGAAAGCTGGAGTTAATGCTGATGTTTGAGCTAGTGGTTGGGTGAGAAACTCCTCACTATTAACCGCATATGCAAGTTCCAGGATTGCATCTGTGACTATTAGATCATCGGATAATGAGAATAGTCCTTCCGCAGCAGCAATCTCAGCTTCGGAAGTTTGAAATTGTTCTTCCGAGGCTTTGAATTGTGCTTCGGAAGTCTGTGAGAATGCACTATCTGTCCTAACTGTCTCAGTTGCTGGGCCATCAGTCCTTGTTTCCCCTTCGAAGTTAATCTCAGGTTCCACTTGGACCTTAGGTTGACCAACTTCCTCAATAGTGGTAGAAGGTGCATTTAACCTCTGAAGCTCTTGAGCTCCGAAGTAGATCACAGACAGATCAGGACTTGGCTGTTCAATAAGAGATTCCAATAGGAACTTGTTAAAGAACCTATTGAGATCTTGTAGCATCCTTTGATCCATTTGAATTACAACTGGAGGAGGCTCAGGGAAAACTGAAGCTTGTTGCATAGGGTATTTTGAGCTTAGGGAAGTGAGAGCTTGACTTGGGGTTTCTCTTGTCTTTGGCTTTGTCTCTGAACACTCTCCCCCTGTATGGTAGCATCATCCTGAGAGCTTGATGAGCTAGAGGAAGAGGTCAAAGAGACTTGAGTTTGTACGTGCCTATCAGACCTCTTAATCTGTTTCTCAGCTAGTTTGGCCTTGAGATTTTCAATCTCAAGTTGCTGAGTGGCAGACCTATCCTCTAAAGTCCTAACCTTAGATTCAAGATTTGAGACTTTAGAAAGTAGGTTCAATGGTGAGTTGCAGTCTTCCCTCGTCTTCTTTTGAAAAATCCCGGGGAGATGAGGTAACATACCTTGTATGTTCATCCTCACCACCAGATGTGGTTTCTTGGCGCCCTGGTCTCCCTTGCTCAATGATGTCACTTTCAAGTCATCAAAGGGCATGGTTGCCGTAGATTCAGTCTCAGTAATGTTACCACTATCATGAGGATCCCTTGAGGCTCCTTCAGTAGTGGCAGCTGAATCTACATGAGTCCCCTCCATATCAGTGGGACTCACCTCAGTAAAGGTTTGCTGATGGGGGCTAGAGATAAGAGATCTTTCAGGGCTATGTTGATCCTTGAGAGGGTGTTTTGGATCAACTTCATAGCACTAAAGAGACATAATCTCTTCATCAGCTCTGATTAATAGGTCAGTAAAGGATATGGAAGTAAAACCTAGTGACCCGGGACTTTGATCAATGTCTAAAGGCATTGAGCCTGTGATGGGGCTGTCCTTTTTTGGCTGCTCAGGGAAGTATAGAGACTCTCCCTGAGGGTTTTCAGCTTGGGTTTTGGGCTCATGAGTCTGAGACTGAGGAGACTCAAGACCTATATTAAGGTCAATTGTGAAGGATGGTTGGACCTCAGGCTGAGTGGGAGCCCATTGTTCCACTCTAGCCTTTTTTGGTAGAACATGAGGAGCTTGTACAATCAGAGAAGATTAAACAAGGCTTCGTTTGGGGCGTCTTTGATAAGTGAAGGTAATGGGTAAAGAAGGTAGATTTGGCAAAGTGAGGGTAGTTGCTGGTGTGGGTTCATCACCTGTGGGGTTAACAGGGATGTCACCAGGAGCCATTGGCACAATCATACCTGGAAGAAGTACAGTATCTCTTCCGGTGAAGTTGGTGGACACTCTCTTCAAAGTTTTGAAGATGGTCGGCCTCAATTGAGGAGCAGTCAGAGCAGCGACATAGACAAGCTTGCTCTGGTCCAGCTCACAATTGATTATATGCTGGAGAAACCTAGGATACATGAAGAATGTGTCCCGTTGAAGGTTTCCCATGAGAATGGTCAGCATAAATCTTGAGTAGTTGAAGCGGAGGCTTTTCACCAAACCATGAACTAGGCACCCAAGTTCATATGGGATTTGATTCCATCCCCCAAATTTGTTGGACAAGCAGTGAAGAACCACATGCAGCATGAACTTCCAGTTGTAAGAGAAGTTGAATTTGTAGACAGTTGACCTGCTAACATCTCCACCATATCCCATTTGGATATAAGTATTGTCCAAATCTGCTTTGGGGAATTCTGTTAGAGCGTCCTCATCATGAAGCTCTAGATGCTCCCTGATGATTTGTTCAGAAATGACCAACTCCTGGCCGTAGATGCTCGATCTAATGACACGAACCCCATTTAGGGTTTCAATCTGACCGTTTGCCCAAAATTCAGACATATGGTTTGAGTAAATCGTAGGGTTAACAGTCAGAGCGGTGTAGTAAGAAGATTGGGTTAGAAAAGAGATGATGTCTGAGAAGTCAACATCCCTTGAAGAGTCAAGGAGTGCGACTTGGTTGTGCTGAGGGTTAAGTGCCATTGAAGAAAGTTACAGGAAGATAGTTCGGAATAGGGTAAATTGAAGATGAAGAAAGCTTTTAGGGCAGTAATTTTGGTAAAAAGGATGTAAGTGATTAGCCAAAGGTATTTAAATGGGTGGAATGGCGGTTCAAAGGGGGTTTGGATAAGAAGATGTGAGGTTTCAGTGGATGATGTGACATGGGCGGTAAGGTTAGTCCATTTAAATAATCCGACATTATTAACAAAATCTTTACTTTTTACAGAGTGGGGCCCAAAAGATTTCCGTTACACAGTAAAACCTTTCTTCCGAGTATAAAGCATTTTCGAAGGTAATGTTCTTCCGAAGGCAAATTTACTTCCTAAGGTAAAGTGATTACTTTCGAGAGTATATGTTGCTTTCCAAATGGAGAGTGTTACAAGCTTCGGAAGTAGATCTGATATGAAATCAATCGCTTCTTTCGAGACTTAACAACTCTTCCGAGAAGAAAATTATATTGGGAGAAATTTGCTTCGGAAGATATGTAAAATATCTTCCGAGGGTTAATTCCTCTTCGGAAGAATTCATACTTCGATAAAATTTTAGAGAAAGATCTTTTGTAACAGGGCTTAGATTGTTTTGACATAAGACTTTACACATTAAAAGGTTTTCAAATGAGATCGACTAATCAAGATTTATCATCCCAATAACTGTAATGAGATATTTAAATCTTTG
Organism: Flaveria ramosissima; assembly: GCA_025215565.1. Taxonomy (NCBI): domain Eukaryota; kingdom Viridiplantae; phylum Streptophyta; class Magnoliopsida; order Asterales; family Asteraceae; genus Flaveria; species Flaveria ramosissima. The sequence continues at coordinate 46,610,146 of CM046036.1, read as the reverse complement.
TTCATCAAAGGCTTTGGTGAACAAGTCAGCATATTGTTCATTTGAATCAACTTTGATTAGCTTGATAAGATTTTTCTCATGAATATCTCTAATGAAATGATACCTGATATCGATGTGCTTAGTCTTGGAGTGCTTTACTGGATTTTCAGTAATGGATATAGCACTGCTGTTGTCAATGTGGATAGGAGTGCTCATGAAGTTGAATCCGTAGTCTATCATCTGGTTTTAAATCCACAGCAGCTGAGCACAGCAACTAGCAGCAGCAATGTATTCAGCTTCAGCAGTTGATGTAGAGACACAGGATTGCTTCTTGCATTACCATGAGATGATCCTTCCACCAAGAAATTGACATCTACCAGATGTTGATTTCTTGTTGATATTGCAGCCACCATAATCACTGTCAGAGTAACCATAGAGATTGTAATCACTATTTCTTGGATACCAGAGACCTAGTTTAGGTGCTCCTTTAAGGTATCTAAGAATTCTCTTGGCAGCAACTAGGTGAGACACCTTTGGAGCAGCCTGATATCTTGCACAAATGCAAGTTGCAAACATGATATTAGGTCTACATGCTGTAAGATACATCAGAGAACCAATAATCGCTCTATACTGATGTTGATTAGTATCCTCCCCCTCAGGATCAGGGCAGAGATTGTGGTTTCTGGGTATAGGTGTTTTTGCTACTTTACAATCTTACATATCAAATCTTTCTAAGATATCATTGACATACTTAGATTGACTGATAAAGAACCCTTCCTTCATTTGAGAAGATATGAAGGGGTGGCCGATGGTGGTGTGGTGTGTGTGTGTGTGTGTGTGGAAGGTGGTCGGCGATGGGGGGTGGCCGATGGTGGTGTGGTGTGTGTGTGTGTGTGTGTGGAAGTGGGAGGGGTGGTGGAAATGAAGGGGTTGTGGGTTTAAGAAAGGATTTGAGAAGATATGGATGACTTAGTTGTAATCCATGCATGTCTTCCAAATTTCAATTATTATTATTATTAATTAATTATTATTGTTATTATTATTATTATTAATTAATCATTTTTGTAATTATTATTATTATATACAAGCAACTTGTTAAATCGTTCCAAGGTTCGTTAAAACGTTAACGTAAAATATTCAATTAATCAGATATAATAATTAAATAACCATTTTATTATTGCGAATGGTTTCGAGTGTTGACCTGTTTGACCGGGTGTCACAGTCTCCCCTCGTTTAAGAAATTTCGTCCCGAAATTTACGTTGTTGAGCCTGAGTAAATTTTGGTTTTGAACAGGTGAGGGTACTTTTGCTGCATTTCATCTTGCCGTTATTCAGGTCCTCTTCTGGAGTTTTATCGGATTTTAACTAATTTGATTTGTCTCCGTCTGAGTTTCTGAATTTTCCAATCTAAGACCTCTATTGGCTCTTCGATGAAGTGAAGTTTGTCATCGATACTAACTTCGTCTGGTGGAATAACTAGGGATTCATCCGTCATGCATTTCCTTAAATTAGATACGTGGAATACATTGTGCACATTTCCAAGTTCCTCTTGTAGTCTGAGTCGGTATGCAACTTTCCCAATCCGTTCCATGATTTCAAAGGGTCCTATGAATCGTGGACTCAGCTTGCCTCTTTTGCCAAATCTCATAATAGCCTTCCATGGAGATACCTTCAAGAACACTATGTCGCCGACCGTGAATTCTAATGGCTTTCTTCGGTTATCTGCATAGCTCTTTTGCCGACTATTAGCAACTTCTAGTCTCTTTCTGATCTGGACAATCTTGTCTGTTGTCTCTTGTATAATTTCTGGTCTTGTTAATTGCCTTTCCCCAATGTCAGCCCAACATAACGGCGATCGATATTTCCTTCCGTACAGTGCTTCAAATGGAGCGGCCTTGATGCTGGTGTGATAACTATTATTGTACGAAAACTCAGCTAATGGTAGTGAGTATCCCAATTTCCGCCAAAATCAATCACACATGCTCTTAGTAAATCTTCCAGGGTCTGAATAGTTCTCTCGCTCTGTCCGTCTGTTTGTGGGTGATAGGCCGTGCTCATATCTAGTCGGGTACCCATGCCTTCCTGTAAGGTTTGCCAAAATCTCGAGGTAAATCGACTATCCCTATCCGATATGATCGAAACTGGTACAACGTGACGTGACACCACTTCTTTGATGTATAGAATTGCCAATTTGCTCATGTTGTACGTCTCCTTCATGGGTAAGAAGTGTGCTGATTTCGTTAGTCGATCGACAATTACCCAAATGGTATCATAACCACTTGTTGTCCTAGGTAATTTTGTCACAAAATCCATGGCAATGCATTCCCATTTCCATTTCGGAATCTCTGGTTGTTGTAGAAGTCCCGATGGTTTTTGGTATTCTGCCTTTACATTGGAGCAAGTCATGCATTGGTTAACATATGAAGCTATGTCTCCCCTCATGTTAGGCCACCAGAAAAATTCCTTCACGTCATGATACATTTTGTCGACTCCTGGGTGAATTGAGTACCTTGATTTATGTGCCTCATCGAGGATTACTTTGTGTAATTCTCCATACTTAGGGACCCATATTCTTTTTACAAAACGCATCAATTTATCAGAGTCAGGTGTTAACTCCTTGATCATTCCTCGCAGACCTTCACTTTCCAAATTTTCATCCTTCAAAGCTTCGAGTTGAGCATTGCGAATTTGATTAGTAAGGTTCGAGTAGATAGTAAGTTTCAACGCTCTCACTCGTAGCGGCTTTTCTCTTTCTTTCCTACTAAGTGCATCTGCCACGACGTTTGCCTTGCCTGGGTGATATCGGATATCGCAGTCATAATCGTGTAACAGCTCCACCCAGCGGTGTTGTCACATATTTAAATCCTTCTGATTAAAGATATGTTGCAGACTCTTATGATCTGTATATATGATGCATTTGGTTCCATACAAGTAATGTCTCCATATTTTAAGAGCGAAAACAACAGCTCCTAATTCTAGGTCATGGGTATTGTAATTCTTCTCATGCACTTTTAATTGTCTTGACGCATAAGCGATAACTTTATCTTTCTACATTAATACACATCCAAGACCTAGTCGTGAGGCATAACAATACACTATAAATCCCTTTGTCCCATTTGGTAGAGTCAGTATGGGTGCACTACAAAGCTTGTGTTTCAGTATTTGAAATGCTTTTTCTTGATCTTCGCTCCACACGTAATTTTTATCCTTGCGAGTTAATAAGGTCAATGGTTGAGCTATCTTTGAAAAGTTTTCTATAAATCTACGGTAATAACCAGCTAATCCTAAAAATTGTCGTGCTTCCATTGGAGATTTGGGAGCTTCCCAGTTTCTAATTGCTTCAATCTTTGCCGGATCCACGTGGATACCCTTTTCATTAATAAAGTGTCCAAGGAATCGAACTTCTCGAAGCCAAAATTCACATTTAGAAAAGTTTGCGTACAACTTTTCTTTCTTCAAGATGTTTAGGATTAGCCTAAGATGTTGCTCATGTTCTTCCTTGGATTGTAAATATATCAGAATGTCATCGATGAATACTATCACAAACTTGTCTGAGTAGGGCTTACAAACCCTATTCATGAGATCCATGAATATAGCAGGTGCGTTGGTCAATCCAAATGGCATTACTAGAAATTCGTAATGACCGTAACGTGTTCTAAAAGCCGTTTTTGGAACATCCTCTTCTGGTATCAATAGTTGGTTATATCCAGATCGTAAATCAATCTTTGAGTAGTAGCTGGATCCTTGTAGTTGATCGAACAAATCATCGATTCTTGGTAGTGGGTATCGATTTTTAATGGCGAGTTTGTTTAATTCTCAATAATCGATACACATTCTGAATGATCCGTCTTTCTTTTTGACGAATAGAACTGGCGCTCCCCAAGGAGAAAAACTTGGTCGAATGAATCCTTTGTCTAATAATTCTTGCAGTTATTTGCCAATTCCTGCATTTCAGAAGGTGCCAGTCGATACGGTGATCGTGCTACAGGTGCGGCTCCGGGTATCAGATCAATTCGAAATTTGATCTGTCTTTGTGGAGGTAATCCTGGCAAATCTTCGGGAAATACCTCTGGGTATTCTCGTACGATGGGAATGTCTTCAATCCTTCGCTCCTCATTCTTAGTGTCAATGGCTTTTACTAGGAAGGCGGGATATCCTTCACTCAAGTATCCATAAGTTTTCATGACACTTACAATTTTAAATGAGGGTTTTCCCTTCTCTCCTTGTATGATCAGGAGTTCTCCACTAGGAGTTGGCAATTGGATTATTTTCTCAAAACATACTATCTCAGCATGATTCCGAGAGAGCCAATCCATTCCAATAACAACGTCGAAACTTCCAAGATTGACAGGTAATAAATCAATACTAAAGAGATGGTTGTTAAGTTGTATCGTGCAATTTTTAATTATTTCATTGGATTCTATTTTCTTTCCATTAGCTAGCTCTATAATATACTTTTTTCTTAGCTTACATGGTTTAATTCCCAATGATGGTTCAAATTCTTTGGATACAAAACTTAGATCAGCACCGGTGTCAAACAAGATGGAGGCATAATGATTATTGATAAGAAACGTACCGTTAACTACTGACGGTTCCTGTTGTGCCTCTTTGGTATTCATTTCAAAAGCTCTCCCTCTGGCCCTGGACCCGTTCAACCTTGGGCAGTCCTTTTTGAAATGTCCGATTACACCACACTCATAACAAGCTCGATCGTTTCTAAATTTATGGCAATGAGTACAAATTCTACAATCCCCAGTGTGGGGGTATCCACATTTGCTGCATTTCCCTTGAGATTCTTTGTTTGTCCTACCATTGTTGAAAGTTGCAACATAAACACGTTCGGATCTCTGATTAAAATTTTTCCTGTTGTTTACTTGTCCCTTGGGACTTTCAAACCACTTCCTTTTTCCATCAAACGATCTTCTATTCACCTTAATCTTCTTCCTCTCAATTTCCATCACACTTTTTCCATGATCATTCTTCTTGATCAGGGTTCCATTTCGTATCGCATCATCGGTTAAGGAGTGTGCGATAGCGATAGCACTTTGGATGGTGGTAGGTTTGGAAGCTGTAATGTTACTTCTTATCTGAGGTGCCAATCCCCATATGTATCTTTCAATTCGGACGTATTCCGGCGTAACCATTCGGGGCACCAATCTAGCAAGGTCATTGAATCTTGACGTGTATGTTCGGATCTCAGCTCCTTCCATGGTGTGGTTCCAGAATTCGGTCTCAATTTTCTGGAGTTCATTACGTGGGAAGTATTCTTTAAGCAACATTTCCTTTAGCTGTTCCCAAGTAAGTTCATACGCGTTCGTATCACCGAAAATTTGACGCTGGGAATTCCACCATGATAACGCTGCATCTTGAAAGGAACAGGTTGCATACTTGACCTTTTGATCGTTGGAACAATTGCTTATAGTTATGACAGTCTCCATTCTCTCGATCCATCGCATTATGTCTAATGGTCCTTCAGCGCCTGTGAAAGTTCTTGGGTTGCATCCTTGAGAAGTCTTATACGAGCACCCTTGTGGTTGTCTACCTGATGAACTGCCTGGGTTTCCGTTTGTACCGGATCCGTTGTTTGCACCAATACCGGAACCTATGTTTGAACCGTTTCCCGCTCCATTTCCAAGACCATTACCCGTATTTTCTTGCCTCCTTCCTTGACCAGCCACTAGGTTTGCATCATGTTGTTCTAGAGCTGATTTGACGTGTTGGGCTATTAATTGGGCTAGTTCCTCTGCGGTGGTTGGTAAATTGGCGTTTCCACTCAAGGGTGTGTTTCGCGTTACAGGTGGCATGATTCAATTCTGTTTCGAAGGTAGGGAAGAAGAGGTTTAGATTACGTAAGACGTTTATGTATCATTATAACGGTTTATTCCATATGATTAACTTATTCAGAATATACATACAAATATATAAGTATTTATCACAACCAACGATATCATATAAATAGAATTTTTTTTAGGTTATAGGCGATTCGATCATACATCTACGATTACCATGCACATAAAAGTCAATCATCCCAAAAGATCATAAGTTAATTGTCTACATGCAACAACAAGTTTACAACTCGATCAAAAGGTTCAAGCTTCCCGGCTTGCATCAAACAGCTACCCTAAAACGAAGCTCCACTGCCAACATGCATCAAGTACGAAATCATCATCAGACACAATATAGCCATAGCCATCGAATTCTTTGCTCGCTCTCCCATCATAATGGCGTACTGTTGTGCTGTCACCAATGCCGCTTCGGCCACATCTGCTCTCTGCTCTGCCTGGGTCAATCGGTCCCTAGTCTCTGCTAGACTAGTCTCTAGGTCTGCCAAACGAAACTGCATCTGACTCAGAGCGCTATCATCCAATAATCTTTCTTCCTCAATCGTCATCATCCTCCCATCCAAAGCTTGGCTTACTTCATCCTGGATCCTTATCTTCTTCTTGGCAGTCAGCAGTTCCTTCTCGAGTCGAACACACTGGGCTATCAAATTGATCATCACACGCTCAATGGGCTCGCCACCCATAGTAGTCCTATGTGGAGTAGAAGACGACTCTCCCACCTCAAAGGTGGAAGGGATCCCATCTCTTGAGGCCCATCCTCTCATGGCCTCCATGATCCATCCCCATTGATCATCTAGAAGTGTGGTCCGTTTAGGCATAGGTGTACTCTCCATATCAGCATCATTATCAAGCATGCAGGATCGGGTTTTGTCACTTAACACTTGTTTTCTCTCAAACTCACTTATAATATTCACTCAAACAAGATGAAGCAATGTCTTTGACAGGAGTTGATAGTAATATAATAAGTAATCAATGCAACAAACAGAAATATTTTCAAGGCACTTGTATATATTACTTCTCAACTCAAGATTACAAGACACTTACAAGCATACAACAAGAGTTACAATGAGAAACTATATATACTAGATCCTACAGCCGGTTATACTTGATACCAGCTGGAAACCTAAGACTAAAGCATATACTACAATGCTATAGTTAAGGTATCTTAGATAAAGTATTATCTAAGATATGGTAGTCATGACATGTCCATGACTTACCTTTTGTCACCAACTAAAGATGGCAACTGTACTTAACATGAAAAGGTAAACAGTAGATTAACGTATGGTAAAAACTACATGGCTTTTGAGAAAACGCCCATGCAGTATCTCAGAGATTTGCAGCGGACTGTCAGACAGACCATACTTATGTCTACTGGATAATAGAAGTGTTCTTCCGAAGGTTAACTGGCTTCGGAAGAACAGTTCTTCCGAAGCCACTTATACTTCGGAAGATGCTTCTATGCTTCCGAGGCTTAAGGATTTTTATTCTTCGGAAGTTGACTTCAGAACTTTGTCTTCAAGTCTTGAACCTTCGGAAGTAGCTTCTTTTCCTTCGGAAGTTGGAGTTCTCCTTCGGAAGTGTATTTTACACTTAGACTTCGGAAAGAAGAACTTTTCTTCCTTCGGAAGTCCCACACTTGGCTTCGGAAGTCCTTTGCATGTAGTACTCAAAATCTTCTAAGTGTTATTGTTTTGGTTGCAACAGCCTCTTATGATCCAACAAACTCCCCCTAGGCTGATGCTACCAAAACTTCACTTATTTCTACTTCTCAAAGAAGTTTTCAGCACCAGGGGTAGAAGATATTTGTCTGTCTCGTCGGTTCTTCCCGAAGTGGGCTGAGAACTTGTACAAGTCATTCGTGGGATAGGAGATCCTCTATCACTGTGAATGACTGTACCCTTTGTTGTGACCCCCTGAAGAGAGTTAGTTGACGGGAGTTGTAGTCATACTCCCCATCTAACTATGGACTCAAGTTCAGGACCTTCAACCATTTGAAGAAAGGCTTTGCCTTTGGTTGCTGATCCTTTCCTTTGTTCCTCCTCTCTCAGTTTTGACTCCTCTTCAACCTTGCTCTTCAGTGAGCTCGGCCATGTGAAGGCTGCCTAGATGATTTCTGATGTGAGCAGCTACTTCGGAGTTTGAGGGTTGGAGAATGGTTTCTCTGCTAACTCAGCAATATCGAATCTGCTAAGTGTAGCAGAGATGAGGCATTCAGCCTGTTAATCTCACCATTCTCTCTCTCAACAACAAAGTTGTGAGAAGAGTCTTCGAACCTCCACTGGACTATCTTCTTTCTGGGTACAAGATTGTCTTGGTACCCTATCTCCTTTCTTTGTGTCCAGCAGAGTCACCAGCCTTCTCCTCAGCTTCTTTTCTCCTCATTCAATGTATCTGAATTGAGGCCAAGGAGTCTTGCGGCTTTGGTCCAAAGTTCCTCTTGGTAGATCAAGAACTCATCTCTTGTGAGGGAACTTGAGGATCCATCAACATAAGTCAGGTTGACTGTATCCTCCTCACAAGAGATGTCGCTCAGAGTAGTGCAGTTGATGAGCTTGGTTTTGATCTCCTTGAATTCCTCCATTGAGAGATGTTTAGAAGGCTGAGGGGATGGTTTGATTGGTTGTTGGGTAGGTTTAGGAGGTTGGGTTCTGGGTAAGGCTTTTAGGTGGATGATGGGTAGTTTAGGTGGTTGAGGTGAGGGAGTTGGTAGATGGAAGGTGTAGGTTCAGGGGTGAAAGGTTCAGGTTCAGTTTTGATTGGGAAGGGAAAGGGTATTGGTTCAGGTTGATGTTGGGTTTGGATATTTGGCTGAGAGGTGGCTTTGAAGGTCATCCCCTGTCCCCTTCTATACATCTCCTTTCTTCTCCCTGCACGAATGTCAGCCTTGATGTCACTGACATGTCGTTGCAGAGTCTTTTCAGACATTGGACCCACTTGCCTGCCAGAGAAGCCGTGAGCTTTAAGATAGTTCTTCATCCAAGCTTTGTCACCTATCTTCTTGGCGGCAGACAGTCCAGCCTCTTCTTCTTTCTTCTTCTTCTCACTACCAGCTTCTCCCTTGCAGCTCTCTTTTCTCTCCTTCTCCATTTGATCTTGCTCTTTGTTAAAGAGCCACAAGATCGTGTCATTGTTGTGTGGAGATACTCATCTTGAGAGAATCCTCTGGAGAGTAGGAAAGTGATCCTTTCTCTCCTGAGCTGCAGATCAGCTTCTCTTTCTTTTCTCAGCCTTTCTTCTTCTAAGGCCAACCTTGCAGCTTCTTCTTTTTGCTGTTTTTGCAGCAAGGTTGCCTTTTCTAGCTCTATCAGCTCCTCTAATGGTAGCAGAGTACATCTTCCGAGGCAGCCCCTAGACTGACTAGTCTAGTCTATCAATTACCTCCACCCTTCTTCTATTGTTGATTGCCTCTTGGTGGCTGCAGCTGCTTTTGAACTTGCAGCTAACAGTTTCCCAGTTGGCAGTCTTCCTTTCTTTTGAGTTTCTCACAACTTTCTTCTTCCACGAAGCTCTTCCGAAAGTCATCGTCCTTTTACCTTAATGTCTTCGGAAGAGTGCTAGACTTTGGTGTTCTTGGGTAGAAGACTCAGGTGGTGGGTGGTGAGGTAGGAGCTGAGGTCAATGCAGATGTAATGGCTAGTGGTTGGCTGAGAAAATCCTCCCTATTAACCTCAGATGCAAGTTCCAGAATTGCATCTGTGACTATTAGATCATCGGAAAGAGAGAACAGTCCTCCGCGCAGCAGCAAATTTCAGCTTCGGAAACTTCGGAAGTTGAGTTGGTTCTTCCGAGGCTTCTTCAAATTGTGCTTCGGAAGCCTGTGAAAACACACCTTCTGTCCCAACTATTCAGTTGCTTGGGCCATCAGTCCTAGTTTCCCCTTCGAAATCAATCTCAGGTTCCACTTGGGCCTTAGGTTGAAAAACTTCCTCAACAGTGGTAGGAGGTGCATTCAACCTTTGAAGCTCTTGAGCTCCAAAGTATATCACAGACATATTGGACTGGGTTGATCAATGAGGGACTCTAAAAGGAACTTGTTGAAGTCCTATTTAGATCCTGAAGCATCCTTTGATCCACTTGAATCACAACTGGAGGAGGCTCAGGGAAGATGGTGGTTTGTTGTTTTGAGCTCAAAGAAGTGAGAGCTTGACTGTGGAATCCTGTCTTTGACTTAGTTCCTCAACATTCTCCCCCTTTTGGTAGCATCATCTGAGAGGTAGATAGAGCTAGAGGAAGAGGTCAAGGAGACTGAATGGGTACATGCCTAACAGATCTCTCAATCTGTTTCTCAGCTAGTTTTACCTTGAGATTTTCAATCTCAAGTTGCTGAGTGGCAGACCTATCCTCTAAAGTCTTAACCTTTGATTCAAGTTTGAGACTTTAGAAAGTAGGTCTTTATTATGAGTTGCAGTCTTCCCTCATCTTCTTGGAAGAATCACGGGGATGATGAGGTAATACCTTGTATGTCATCTCTACCACCAGATGTGGTTTCTTGGCACCCTGGTTTCCCTTGCACAATGATGTCTCTTTCAGAGGCATCATAGGGCATGGTTGCCGTAGATTCAGTCTGACTATTGTTACCACTGTCCTGAGGATCCAATGAGGCCTTCAGTAGTGGCAGCTGAATCTACATGAGTCCCCTCCACATCAGTGGGACTCACTCAGTTGGGCTTTGCTGGTGTGGGCTAGAAACAAGAGGTTTCTCTAGGCTCTGTTGATCCTTAATGGGGTGTTGTGGATCAACTTCATTGCCTTGGAGAGACATAGTCTCTTCACCAGCTCCGGTCAATAGGTCAGTAAAAGAGAAGGAATGAAGACCTAAAGACCCGGGACTTTGATCAATGTCAAAAGGCATTGAACTGTCCCTTGGTGGCTGCTCAGGAAGTGTAGTAGAGACTCACCCTGAGGGCTATCAGCTGGGGTTATGGGCTCATGGGTCTGAGACTGAGGAGACTCAAGACCCATATTGAGGTCAATAGTGAAGGATTGGGGGACCTCTGGCTGAGTGGGAGCCCCTTGTTCCACTCTAGCCTTTTTGGTTTGAAGAGGAGGGGCTTGTTCAATCAGAGTAGATTGAACAAGGGTTCGTTTGGTTCGTCTCTGATAGGTGACTTTTATTGGTGGAGAAGGTAGATTTGGAATGGTGAGGGTTGTTGCTGGTGTGGGTTCATCACTGTGGGGATAACAGGGATGTCACCAGGAGCCATTGGCTCAATCATACCTGGAAGTAGTGCGGTATCCCTTCCAGTGTAGTTGGTAGACACTCTCTTCAGTACTTTGAAGATAGTCGGCCTCATCTGAGGAGCAGATAGAGCAGCTGAACAGACAAGCTTACTCTGATCTAGCTCGCAGTTGATTATGTGCTGTAGAAATCTGGGATACATAAAGAATGTGTCCCTTTGCAGATTTCCCATGAGATTAGTCAGCAAAACCTGGAGTAGTTGAAGAAGCGCAAGCCTTGTACCAACCCATGAACTAGGCACCCGAGTTCATAGGGAATTTGATCCCATCCCCCTGATTTGTTAGATAAGCAGTGGAGAACCACATGTAGCAGGAACTTCCACTTGTATGAGAAGTTGAATTTGTAGACTGTAGACCTGCTTACATCTCCACCGTATCCCATTTGGAGATAAGAGTTATCCAACTCAGACTTGGGGAATTCCGTCGGTGCGCCTTCATCATGGAGCTCAAGATCCCTGATGATTTGTTCAGTAACGACCACTCTTGGCCACATACACTTGACCTAATAGCACGAACCCCATTTAGGGTTTCAACCCGACTATTTGCCCAGAATTCGGACATTTGGTTGGTGTAAATGGTAGGGTTTACAGTCAGTGCTGTGTAATATGAAGATTGGGCTAAGAAAGAGATAATATCAGAGAAGTCGGCATCCCTTGAGGAGTCAAGGAGTGCGACTTGGTTGTGCTGAGGGTTTAGAGCCATTTGGAAAGGTAGCAGAGGAAAAGTTCTTGAGAGAGAGGTGGTAAATTGGTGAAGAAGAAAGCTTTTAGGGCAGTGAATTTGGTAAAAAGAGTGTAAGTGATTAACCGGAAGTATTTAAATGGGTGAAATGGCGGTTTTAAAGGGTGGTTTGGATAAGATGATGTGAGGGTTCAGAGGATGATGTGACAGGGGCGGTAAGGTTAAGCCATTTAAATAATCCGACATCATTAACAAAATCTTTACTTTTTACAGAGTGGGGCCCAAAAGATTTCCGTTACACAGTAAAAATCCTTCTTCGAGTATAAGGTATTTCCGAAGGTAAAGTTCTTCCGAAGGCAAATGTATTTCCGAAGGTAAATAAATTGCTTCCGAAGATACATGTTGCTTTCAAGTGGAAAGTATTAAGTGCTTCGGAAGTAGATCTGAGATTACCTCAATCGCTTCTTCCGAGACTTAGTATACTTCCGAGAAAAAATTATCCTATGAGAAATTTGCTTCGGAAGTTATGCTAGATATCTTCCGAAGGCAAGTTTCTCTTCGGAAGAACTTATACTTAGTTAAATAAGAAAGGATCTTTTGTAACAGGGCTTAGATTGTATTGACATAAGACTTTACATATTGAAAAGGTTTTCAAATGAGATTGACTAGTCAATGTTTATCATCCCAATAGCTGTAATAAGATACTTAAATCTTTGTTCATCAAATGCTTTGGTGAACAGATCAGCATATTGTTCATTTGAATTGACTTTGACTAGTTGATAAGATTTTTCTCATGAATATCTCTAATGAAATGATACCTGATGTCAATATGCTTTGTCTTTGAGTGCTTTACTGGATTTTCTGTGATGGATATAGCACTGTTGTTGTCAATGTGGATAGGAGTGCTCATGAAGTTGAATCCATAGTCAATCATCTGGTTTTGAATCCACAGCAGCTGAGCACAGCAACTTGCAGCAGCAATGTATTCAGCTTCAGCAGTTGATGTAGAGACACAGGATTGCTTTTTGCATTGCCATGAGATGATCCTTCCACCAAGAAATTGACATCCTCCTGATGTTGATTTCTTGTTGATGTTGCAGCCACCATAATCACTGTCAGAGTATCCAGAGATTAAAATCACTATTTCTTGGATACCAGAGACCTAACTTAGGTGCTCCTTTGAGGTATCTGAGGATTCTCTTGACAGCAATTAGGTGAGACACCTTCGGAGCAGCCTGATATCTTGCACAAATGCAAGTTGCAAACATGATATCAGGTCTACTTGCTGTAAGATACATCAGAGAACCAATGATTGCTCTATACTGATGTTGATCAGTATCCTCCCCCTCAGAGTCAGGGCATAAATCATGGTTTCTGGGTATGGGTGTCTTTGCTGCTTTACAATCCTTCATATCAAATCTCTCTAAGATGTCATTGACATACTTAGATTGATTGATGAAAAACCCTTCCTTCAGTTGCTTTACCTGAATTCCAAGGAAAAAGTCCATTTTTCCCATAGAACTCATTTCGAACTTCTTCTTCATAATGCTCTCAAAGTCTTTGCACATTTGGTCATTTGAAGAACCAAATATGATGTCATCGACATAGACTTGAACTAGCAAAATGTCTTTCCCAGACTTTCTGATAAAGAGAGTCTTGTCAATGGTTCCTCTAGTGTAGCCGTTCTTCAGAAGAAATTGAGACAATGTCTCATACCACAGCCTAGGTGCTTGGTGCAGCCCATATAGAGCTTTATCCAACTTGCACACATAGTTTGGATGCTGTGGGTCTTCAAATCCTGGAGGCTGGCATACATAGACTTCCCTATCTATATCCCCATATAGAAAGGCACACTTGACATCAAGCTGGTAGACAGTGAAATTCTTGGATGCAGCATAAGCAAGGAAGATCCTAACTGCCTCAAGTCTTGCAACAGGTGCAAAGACATCAGTATAATCAATTCCTTCCTCTTGAGTGTATCCTTGAACCACTAGTCTTGCCTTGTTCTTGATAATCAAGCCTCTGTCATCTCTTTTATTTCTGAAAACCCACTTGGTGCCTATAGGTACTTGACCAGATGGTAGCGGACATAGGTTCCAAACCTTCTGTCTTTTGAATTGAAGCAGCTCCTCTTGCATTGATTCAACCCAGCTACTATCCTTTAAGGCATCTTCCACCTTCTTGGGTTCCATTTGGGATAAGAAGCATGAGTACAGGCAGACATTCCCATTGTGAGTTTGTCCCCTTGTTCTCACACCCTCAGAGACTTCCCCTATGATGTTTTCAGCTGGATGAGTATTGTGAATTCTAAGTCTTGGAATCACCTCCAGCTGCAAAGATAAGTCCAAGTTGGACATATTTTGCTCTGGAGCTTGAATACTTGGTCCAGCTGCTGTTTCAATCTCATTCAATGAGGACTGATTGAATGAAAGAGAAACATCATCATTTCTTTGCTGTGAAGCATCATTAACAGTTGCCTGTTCCTTCAAAATGCTGCTTCCATCAGCTTGGTGTTGTGTAGGATCACCTGAGGAGACTTGAAGATCATCAGGTGAATCCCTTGTTGAAGTTCCACTATTTCTTGAAATGGTTATACTGTCAGATCTTTCAATAGTGGGAACTTGATTTGTTGTTCTTGGAGAACTTGGAGCAGGTCTGGGAAGCTCAAATAGTTGATCTTCATCAGAATTTCCTTGAGCACCTGTTCCAGCTGAAACATTCTCACAAGATGGTTTAGAATAGTTTGGAAACAATTCTAAATCAAAAATATGATCAGGGCCATTCCCCCTAACACAAGGAGTGTGCTCATTAACTACAATGTTGGAGGATTCCTCAAATTGTTGGTTTTTAATGTTATAAACCCTGTAAGCTTTAGAGTGGGAGGAATATCCAACAAAGATGGCATCATCTGACTTTTCAGCAAATTTTGCTAAATTGTCTTTTGTGTTAAGTATGGTACACCTGCTGCCAAAGGACCTTAGAAAGCCAATGAACGGTGGCCTCTTGTTCCATAGCTCATAAGGGGTCTTTCCATGTGGCTTTACTACAAGAACTCTGTTCTGCACATAGCATGCAGTGCTGACTGCCTCTGCCCAGAATGTTAGAGGCAGCTTTGAATCAGCTAACATAGTCCGAGCAGCCTCAATAAGTGTCCTATTTCTCCTCTCAGCAACACCATTTTGTTGAGGAGTTCTAGGAGCACTGTATTGTCTGGCAATCCCTTTTGAGTTACAGAATGAGTCAAGAACAAAGTTTAAACTCAGTCCCTTGATCACTTCTGATTATTTTAACCTTGTGATCAACTTGATTTTCTATTTTAAGAATAAAAGATTTTAAAGTTTCAGCAGTTTCATCTTTAGTTCTTAAAAAGAATACCCATGTAAATCTAGTAAAATCATCAACTATCACAAGGCAATATGATTTCCTTCCAATGCTCATTATACTTGTGGGACCAAATAGATCCATGTGCAATAAGTGTAATGGAGTAGTGATAGAGTTAACAACTTTGGATTTATGAGAAGACCTGTGTTGTTTCCCTTTCAGGCAAGCAACACAGTTATCTTTGCAGAAAAATTCCTTTTTAGGCAAACCATGTACCAAGTTATTTTTAGCCAATTTATTCATTGTCTTAAATTGACATGACACATTCGTTTATGCCACAGTGTTGACTCATCACTATCAGCTTTGGAAAGAAAGCATGATACTTCTCCCATTGGGGAAGCATTGTTCATATCAAGCTTGTACATATCCCCTCTCCTGGGAGATCTAAGAAGCACCAATTCCTGAGGAATTGTCATCCCAGGTTTGAGGATGATGCACTCATGTTCTGTGAAAAGCATTTGATGCTTTTGATCACAAAACTGAGAAACACTTAACAGGTTGTGTTCAAGCTGTTTGACAAAATTAACTTTGTCAACTTTTAGTTTTCCATTGGATATACTTCCTCTGCCAGAAATATATCCTCCGGCCTCACCTCCAAACTGGACAGGACCTCCATCATAATGTTGAAATTGTTGAAGGAGAGATCTGTTTCCTGTCATGTGCCTGGAGCATCCACTATCTACTATCCAAATGTTGTTATTCTTGTCATATGGATGTCCCTGCACATAAGGTGAGAAAATTAGTTTTGATTGGAAACCCAAGCCTTTTTGGTCTTGGGTTCTTCCAATGAAAGTGACATGATTGAACCAAAGTTTATGCATGGGGGTTCAATGGATGTCTTTGAAGAAGAGGTTTGGGCTACAGCATCTTCCTTGATCTTCCATTCCATCCCTTGGTTGATCATAGAAGATGAGCTTGATGAAGCTTTTGCAGCTTGGCATTCTTCCGAAGCTTCTTTCTTTTCGGAAGAGACCTTCACCACCTTTTCTTCCGAAGCAGTCTTCTTCTGGGATGGTTTCAAGGGAACTCTTTTGTGAGTCTTTGCAGCTTTTACTTCCGAAGCCTTTTTCTTCTCGGAAGAAGAGTTTTCTTCCGAGACAAGCCTTGCTTCGGAAACAAGCTTCCCTTTTTCAACACTTGAACCATCTGATATGGTCCAAATGTGAAACCTTCCCTGACTCCTTCTCTTTTAACATTATTTGCATAATGTGTGCTAGCAGGATTGTAATAACAATCTTTAGCCATGTGGTTTTGCAAACCACACATTATGCATGCAATGTTAATTTTCTGGGAATTGGAGGGTTGCTGTTTCTTGTTCTTTTTCTCATCATCAGCAACCTTTCCCTTTAACTTCTGATCCTTTGGTAGGACAGGAGTACTGGTATTATACTCCTTTCCTGAATCAGAAGGTCCAACCACCTGGAATCCTGCTGATATGAATACACCCTTTTGCTTTGGGTCTATCTTCAGCTTGGATTCAGCCACCTTCTTGGCAGTTTTTCTGGCTGCTTTAGCCCTGCTTCTTCTGGCTTTGGTGGTCAGAGATTGATCATCATTGGTCTGGGAGGGCTCAATTACCTGTTCCTTCCCTGTGATGGTCATGGTCTCCACAGTTGCATCACTCTTTGACTCTTTACAAGGTGGGTCAACAGATGGAACCTCTTGCTCTTCAGTACCACATCTTGGTTGTCTTACAGACTCATAAGAGTGTGGTGGAGCAATTTCATTGGTTCCCAACCCACTTTGTTTTGATAACAAAGTTTGGAGTGAGAGATGATGCAAGTATGGCTTGGAAGTTTTGCTCAGCAATAGCATACTTCCTGGCTTGAGCCTCAGCTGTGACAAGCTGGGCTTGAGCCTCAGTCAATTTGGATATTAAATCCTTGATTTGAGTCTTGTAGTTGGTGTGTTCATGTTTTAAAAGAGATACAGTTTTCTCTAACTCCTCAATTTTCTTTTGGTAGTCAGATTCAGCTCTCTTAAAATCAGATTTTAGCACATTTAAAGACTCAATATCGGATTTAATTTCCATATTGTAGTCCTGGTACAACTTAACCTTAGCAATGCAAGCAGGGGTACAGAGATGTTCATATACCTTATTTTCATCTGTTCCTGCCATGAGTGCTTGAGCAGGAGTCACATCTTGAACCATAAAGCTCCAGTCAACTTCTTGAGCCATAGCTGCAGTTTCAGTTGACTTCCCATTGGGCTTTGGTGTAGAAGGATGTGTGTGGGGGCCTGTGGGTTCCCGGGTTGGACTTGGGAGCCTTGCATTCCCTTGCAAAGTGGCCAAGCTGGTTACAGTTGTAACACTTAGCCTTGCTTTTGTCAAACCCAAACTTGCTATGTGATTGGATTTTTGAGGGAATTGCCTTCCAGTTCTCTTAAAGAACTTCTTCGCTCTGTAGGTAAGGAGAGCCATTTGCTGGACAATGTCCACATACTCTATGTCATCTGGACTAAAGCACTCAAGATCATCAAAGCAGAACTGATGATCATTGGAGTGTCCATCCCTGAAACAAACGCACAGCCCTCCTGAAAGGAGCTTTGCTGAGCTTGATGAGACCTTGGAGTCTCAGGGAATGTGATGTAAGGCCCAGATGAGCAAGATGGCTGCTGGGTGTATGACAGGTACTGCTGAGACTGTGGGATACCTGAGCCTTCAGCAACCATTAAAGCGTTGCTAGCAGGAAGGCTCAAGGGTCTGCTTGCTTGGTGACCCTTCTTGCTTTCCATTTCCAAACGGTATCCATCTAGGATCCCATAGAGTTCGGTCATGGTGAGAGTGTTTAAATTCTCTGTTCTCTTAATGGAGACACAGTAGAAAGTCCACTCATTGGGTAGAGCACTCATGAACTTCCTGGTAAGGTCTCTTAGTTCTTGAGTGATTCCCACAGATTGGAGGGAGGAGATAAGATCCATATACCTGAAGTATTGCTGGCTAAAAGTTTCTCCAGCAATATAGGTGAAGTTCTCGAACTGCTGCTTCAGTGAGTCCTTCTTTGAATCATTAGAGCTCGAGTACATCTGAGCAAGTGCATCAAAGAGTTCTTTGGCTGACTTGCAATGCTCAAACCCCACCATGATGGAGTTTGGGATTGCAGTCATGAGAACAGTCATAGCATTGCTGTCAATGTCGAGCCTCTTCCTATCTTCATCGGAATAGTCTTCGACATCCTTTTCGATCATGGCACCGTTTCCACCAGCAACTTTTGGCTTGTACGGGCCATTCACGATGGATTGCCACATCTTGCTATCCTGGTATCTGATGAAGCCTTCCATTCTTCTGCTCCAAGACCTGAAGTTTTCAGGATCGATGATAGGAGCTTTGGTCATCGTTCCCATTTCACTTCAGATTTGTTGAGGGCCATTTTTGAGTGAGGTATAAGGAGAGAGTGAAAAACTTGGTTGATTGGGATGGTAAGATCTTACAATCAAGAGCCAAAAGCTCTGATACCAATTGCAGGATCGGGTTTTGTCACTTAACACTTGTTTTCTCTCAAACTCACTTATAATAGTCACTCAAACAAGATGAAGCAATGTCTTTGACAAGAGTTGATAGTAATATAATAAGTAATCAATGCAACAAACAGAAATATTTTCAAGGCACTTGTATATATTACTTCTCAACTCAAGATTACAAGACACTTACAAGCATACACAAGAGTTACAATGAGAAACTATATATACTAGATCCTACAGCCGGTTATACTTGATACCAGCTGGAAACCTAAGACTAAAGCATATACTACAATGCTATAGTTAAGGTATCTTAGATAAAGTATTATCTAAGATATGGTAGTCATGACATGTCCATGACTTACCTTTTGTCACCAACTAAAGATGGCAACTGTACTTAACATGAAAAGGTAAAACAGTAGATTAAAGTATGGTCAACTACATGGCTTTTGAGAAAACGCCATGCAGTATCTCAGAGATTTGCAGCGGACTGTCAGACAGACCATACTTATGTCTACTGGATAATAGAAGTGTTCTTCCGAAGGTTAACTGGCTTCGGAAGAACAAGTTCTTCCGAAGCCACTTATACTTCGGAAGATGCTTCTATGCTTCCGAGGCTTTAAGGACTTCTTTATTCTTCGGAAGTTGACTTCAGAACTTTGTCTTCAAGTCTTGAACCTTCGGAAGTAGCTTCTTTTCCTTCGGAAGTTGGAGTTCTCCTTCGGAAGTGTATTTTACACTTAGACTTCGGAAGAACTCTTTCTTCCTTCGGAAGTCCCACACTTGGCTTCGGAAGTCCTTTGCATGTAGTACTCAAAATCTTCTAAGTGATATTGTTTGGGTTGCAACAGCCTCTTATGATCCAACACAACACAGATATTTTATGTTTTGACGTAAAACAACATAAAAACAGTTACGCCATAAATTCAGGTCTGAACAATAACCTTAGTTTATATGTGGTTTGTGTTGTGTCATAAAACATACAGAAACAACACATGATATTTATTATTTTGACGCAAAACAACATAGAACAGTTACGCAAAGCAGCACAAACTGTGTTGTTTGACAAAGCAGCACAAAACTGTGCAGTTTGACGCAAAACAACATAATTTTGTGCTGTTTTGACGTAATGACATAATAATACCGAACAACACATGATATTATGTAGGATCCACGGGTTAGTACTTTCTTTTTAATATTTTAGGGGAGGTTTTTGCATGGTTTAACTTTGTTTTAAAGTTTAGTATGGGTAAGTATTAATAATTGGATAAGATAAAAAGTTGTTAGAGTTTTTATTTTTTGTGAAATTCGTGTTTGTAATGAGAACATTGTTTTATATAGGGGTTGAATCATTGTAATTGAGTAGTTGGTTTTTTTTAAAAAGATATGTCTGTTAATGGTTATAATTAATAATAAGCTAAAACTTCATTAGTAGTGAGACTTGCCCATAACTCCCTAAGCCATAACTTAATTGGTTGTTCCTGATGCTAGTGATCGATTATTGATCTATGTTACTCTTGCTTGTTTAGTTACAACTGACGTACCAAGTTTCCAATTATGTGTGATCAGTTTATACTTATCATCTATTACTACATATGCCTAAGTTACTATTGATGATTACAATTACTTGTGATCTTAAGTTTCAGGAAACTTTTCACTAATCTTGTGAAACCAATGCAACTTGTAGTGTAAAACTAATATGTCAAAATAATTTTTTTCCAGGTGATTGGCTAGTTCGATGCGTTGTCCCTTGGGCCCTACAACTAGAGGATTCGCCCTCCAAACCCTCATGATCTAAGAGGCTTCGTCCCCATAAACTACTGAGGTTTCTTTGTTTTATAAAGCAAAACATTCTTAAATGAGTGATACTCTATAATTTCTAACTACTCATATTAATGTTTATTTTAAATTTCTATTTGCTTTTAAATAGAAAGAATTGTACCAAAGTAATATTTACGACGCTACAGTCACCCAACAATAAACTCACTGAACTCATGGGGTATTAATGTACAAAGTTAACCAATCTTATGTTTTTTCCCTACTCTGCAAGTCCTAAAGAGTTTAACTTCACATATATAGTTTGATAAGTATTTAACCACTACTCATTTGTAATCTTTCGTTAACAAGATGTTTAATTTCCATTTAATTGATTGTTAAATATGCTAATATAAACTACACAAACATATATTTTTATAAATTTTAATGCAAAGAGTATTATTTAAAAAATTATGATTAATATGATAAAAAAAACTAAGAATTATAATTTGTTTCACCACGCTTAGTTATTGAATCTAAAAGAATAAATGGAATTAATAGTACAGTACACAATTTGATTATGATCATTTACATGATTGTTAATTCATCAAGCTTATTACAAGGTTGGAGGTAAAAAAAATATAAATGTTTAAGACGAAGGTCTATTTATTCTAAAAGATCTAGAAATTATCATTTATAAAATTTAATTCTTTAAGTTCATTACAAGAATCATTCTTTTACTTAGTCTTCAACCCTTATCAATCACCATCACGAACGATATTATTGGAACTAAGACTATCACAACTTCAAGAAGCTAATTGTATCATAAATACATCTGGTCGGCTGTAACATCATATAAATAAATATAATCATATATTTCTTGAATTCGAGTTTTCTATATAAATAAAAATATAAAATTAAAACTCCAAATACTAAGTTTAAAACTTTGTTTCAAAACAATAATCATCAAAGTTATATATCCAAATACAAAACAAAATTGTCAAATTTTGAATAATTATAATAACAAAAGATCAATACGTAAAAATCCATTAGTAAAAACAAGCTAAAATACTCATTTGATAACTTAGTTTTGATGAAATGGATGAATATGTACTATATATATAATTAATATTATGATTTGAAAAAATATATAATTTATAATATTAAGAAAGGGAAATAAATTAATCTCTTTTTTAAATAATGCGCTTGGAAATATTAATTAGTTTTTATTAGAAAATATAAGAATTATTAATATATTTTTGTTACTTTTTTATTATTATATTCAGAGTAAAATGAATTAAAAA
This sequence comes from Flaveria ramosissima, assembly GCA_025215565.1. Taxonomy (NCBI): domain Eukaryota; kingdom Viridiplantae; phylum Streptophyta; class Magnoliopsida; order Asterales; family Asteraceae; genus Flaveria; species Flaveria ramosissima. Next base: position 46,588,506 of record CM046036.1, on the reverse strand, counting down.
AATACTTTTTTTTAATTTTTAGAAAAATTAAATTTTAATAATTCAAACTATTGACCATTGGCTAAAATAATCTCAACTAACAATTTGATCAGTATTAATATAACCTTTCGATTTTGTTACTAATGACAGTTCTGGTCTAGCTGTTTATTAACTTCGTGAGTTTTTTTTATCATAACACGACTCGTGTTATAGCATGTGAGATGACATATTATAT